>JABUQX010059251.1:0-32500 GCA_015478945.1 Trachelipus rathkii | reverse complement strand
AACTTATTCTCTAAAAATATATCAATTTTGCACCTCCATACCGACCTACTTGAGCACACTTCCTTATTCAGTATGCCTAGTCCTATCAAGGAATAAGAAACTAGTTTTTTTAGACTTCGTAGATAATAGATAACAATTATTCTACACCGATCAGCTGTATACTATAAAAAAGGAATCAGAGTATAAATTGATGACGGGTGATTGACATCTTAATATAACTTAGCACTATCGAAAAGAAATCATTCTATTATATTAATTAATAAATATTAATATATATATATATATATATTAATATAATAAAGGTATGATTTCTTTCGAAGTGCTAGTATTTTAATGAATAGTCAGTCTATCAATTTACTAGCTCTGAATTATCCTATTATTTTAATGTAGCGATGCGCGTGAGAGAAATTGGTTGACTTCTCGATAGCTCCAGAGAAAAATAGTTCCTTATTTGCTGTTTTTAGTCTTTTCTTTTCATTTTTGTGTTATTTTATTTTATCCTCTATTTATTGTGTTTTTTTGTTGGATGTAATTGTGTGTCTGGCTTATGCAGACTGTGTGGATGTGCCTGTGAGAGAGTCGGTATCAGTCATTTTTTTTAAAGAATAATCCCCTTTTAAATTGCATTAGCAAGAAATAATAATATATTATTAATAAACATAATTATAATAATTAACCTAATTAATAATTTTATGCCTAACTTGATCTCTCTTATAGCGGAGTTAAGACTTATTTATTTATGTATAGTTGACACTCCAATTAGCTCGACCCAAAGATCCAAGAGGTTCTGAAGAACCAAGTTGAGTACACTACTACTTCTCGTAGCTGAGTGTGTGTGTATGTTATGCTTACTAGCCGTACCGAGTGCGATTGAGCGCTGTCCGCTTTTCAAAGATGTATTACTTTATGAATAAAGTGTGAGTGATTTGTGGAAGTTTGTGTACTTTGATTAATATACGAGTTGTGTCATGTATTGATCTTATTATAGTTCATTTGTTAGCAATGGTAGGTATTTTGTGTGGTATAACTGCGTGTTTGTATTACAAATGTAGCTGTTGAGTTTTATAAGAACTGGTTGAATATGTATCAAGTGTGATCGAATTTAAGCGGTGTTCTATTGTATAAGAAACAAAACTAGATTGGCTTTTTCAAGTGTTGTGTAGGCCCATGGAATATTCGAATATGTTAGAATAGTGTGAACTCATGTGCTAGTCTCTAGTAGATTAATACGTAGTCTTCGTGCTAAATGTTAGAGTAATAGATATTTAAATAAGTAAGCCTAGCGTAGGTATGTGTGTGAGTATGTATGTTAGTTAGATAATAGCTATAAATCATAGTATATGATGTTGATGGTTATATTTTAGTTGTATTGATAGTATAGTGGGATTATGTAAGATTATATTTAATAGTAGTATGATATATAAGTAGTATATGTTATGTTATGAGTTATATATAATACATGCTTTATTAATAAAGTAGAAAAATATATATAATAATATTATATTGTTTATGCCTACTCAAGATTATTTTGTTAACCCACGTAGCCGTCACACTGATTAATTGATAAAATATATTATTAGAGATATTATAAATAATTAATAAATATTAAATATTATATTATTATTATAATATATATATATATAAAAATACTCATATATTATCGAGTCCCGTATATTTATCTATAACTGGAGTAAAGTATATACTTATTACCTATAATTTATACATCAAGTATATTAAATTATAATAATATTTTATAGATTATAATTAATAATTAAAGTATCAAAATTGTCCAGTATAGTATATTATTATAAAATAATTATACGCGCATCCCAAGTTCACGAACGGTGCATCAGATATACATGTATTCTCGATAACCGTTATAGACTCTCCTCGCAGTAACCAGAATTAGAACATTATTGGAATCAGCGTATAACATGACCTGTATACCAGATGTATACCACACAAGATCGCACCAAGATGTTACACACAGCTTCTACCAGAAATAACAAATAGCATAATGTATGGATATCACGCGTATAACGTGGAAATGCCCCCAATCTTAATGTAATTACCCATGAAAAAGTCGTATATATGATTTAATCCGCGTCAAATCCGAGACAACCCTTAGGGTAGACCTTATATTATGCAGCAATCGAGTTACTTATCATGTATGCCCGCAACGTTAATGAATCATATTACAAGCCTAGTGAGGGAAAAAACATTGACCCATTTCCCTAAAGAGCAAGGTTCAGATACAACAGTAAACAGAAGGTACAAAACACATAAGAATAATAAAGATATCAGTCGGGGTTCATCTCGGCCTCTATTGGTGAACGACGGGGGTGACTTCCTCCCCTCTGTCCCCCATGCGTACTCGAGCCGCCCTTAAAATAAAAATATAATGTTTTAATATTGAACTTCAATTTTTAGTGGGCTCTAGGTGTTCGGTTTAGTTTTATAAGATCATAAAACGACTTAACATATAATAAGCTTTATACGCTGATCCAAAGATGTGAATTGTTTGATTCTGTCAGTGTCGTACGTTTTCTAGATTTTTTTCCCATTCTGGTAATAAGCTTTATACGATGAATTCCAAAATCATGTAATTTTTTTTCTGTTATAAGTGTCATACTTGTTCGAGCAGATTATATCTATTCTTATCACGATTCATAAAGTTAGGCCATTGTGATAAAGTAGCAATAAATTTATATAGGTAAATATATATAATTAAGAATATCAATTTCAAACCACCGTATATTAGTATATAAGGTAGATGGGTATGAATTATAATATATATATATACCCCTTAGGTAATAGTAAACATAACTGATACATAATTATATAAAAGCTCATAGTATCATATATATATTATGTAAATTTATAGTATAATATATGGTATAATATTATATATATGAATATACGGTGATACGATGGTTACAGTACGTAAGAGGACGACTTAGGGGGTATTGAGATGAGTGAGTATTTATTATAGGTGTGAGTATTAAGGTATGAGGTAATGGTCATTGAATGATTATCGGAGATGTATAAATTAACGTCATTAATCACTCAAGTGTTTAATATATATTTTAAAAGATTTCGTAATATAATAAAAAATGAGTATTATATTGAGTAAAGGTGGGTGTAGAAGTAAAGACGTAGTGAGTGAGTAATATGGCCCGACTAAATAACTGAATAATAATATTGATGACCTACCCCACAAAAAATTTGCACACTGTCCTCGCGTAGTAAAAGCTTTATGCTGCTGTAATTAATTGCCCTCGCACTTTTTCAAAGGAATATAAGAGAACACAAATCCCTAATATATATGTCCTTAATTATTAAGATGCTCGTATCTTAACCAAAAATACTCACTCTTAGATAAATTTAACCCGCACTAAACCTGTTACTACCATTTACTTCACATTCGCTTTTAACTACAAACTAAGGTATATTAGTAATTTATTTCACTCTTAATCTCCTCAAACTAAACTAACTAATGTAGAAATAGATCAATCATTATAATAAAAAAATATACGCAATGAGGACACAGCTGCTGTTCATTGATGATTCGATATTAAGATAGAATATTTAAATAAATCAGCTTAAGACTAAACAAGGGATAGTGAATAATCACCCAGACCCTTATGATAAATTCTTTAGCGTTAGCATTTGGACTTTGGTATGATTTATTTTAAATTATTTTCCTTAAACCTGATTAATTCATTATATCATAAATTAAATATAATCTATCGGTATTGTTAAGATCGATAAACCGAAATCTAATATCACTATTATTTAATCATGCTTTCCCTCTTCAAAGAATTTATAACATATGACTCTAAAAATGTATCACACATGATATTCATCTAGACAGAATTAGAAGAGAAAGTTCATTATTACAAGATTCTGCTTAATTCTTGAATACGCTCTGCGTCCAAAAAAATAGGATGTTCAACGAGCACGCCAATGCGGGTACGAACTCTGATTATGACATAAGGAGCATTTACAAGCACTTATTCCTCGCTCTGAACTGAAACGAAAAACTTATTTGACGCCAAAGAGCTTCAAGTTATGCAGAATCTTTAGAATTTAATAAAATAACATCCTTCCATCAAATCATCTGCGTGAGTTACACATCCATCAATAGAACTTTTATAATAAGAAAGAATAATCTTCGAGAAAAACGCAGAAGATTTAATAGGATTAGATTGCACAAACTCCCCGCTTGCTTTTCTCCCGTCAGTTTCAGCACTCCCACACACCAAATAAAGTAAACAAGCATGTAAATACACTTCCCCTCACGCCTGCACCGTCACCACCTCGCCACCTCAAACCGACAAACGATTTGGATAGGACTTTATAGTACTAGAAAATACATGTCCAGGTCTTAAGCGAGAAGTCGAATCACCATCTCTAATAATCAATCGCTCAAGGTCAATTACTCTTTACTCGCTAAAGACTAATAAAACATTACCCGAATGTTACAAAATAAGCATGAAGACTTATCTTGCCATGTTTTCTAGAAAGCCTATCAGAATAGACTAAGGCATAGCAATGTGAATCAGTCAAGCATATCACAAACTTCACTGATAATATAATATGGGTCGGTGGTATCTCTCTTACATCGCATATACTACTAATATCTCTTCATATGATTGCGTGTCCTGCAATCACACACTAGATGACACCGGCCCTAGTAAGACTGCTTCTTAACATCTTGAAAAACGACTCACGGGATACCTCCTATCAATTCTCCGACACCATCGACATTTCTAATTTTCAAAGTATACTACACCGATCAGAATTTTTTCTCCTATTCTGAATTGACGGCTGGCTGTAGATCCCTCTTAATAAAAGCCAAGCCAGTTATCAACAATCAAAGTATTAATGAAATCAGAAAAATTTTTTGAACATTTTTTATATTTATTTGAATATAATGCAAAATTTAAAACTTTTTAGATTTAAGGTCAGTTATAAAACTTTAATTTGTTCATCACATTTATATTTTCAAACTTTAAACATGACACATTTATTTTGTTATCATTCGTTAAATTAAGTCTAGAAATCGTCTCCTGATGAGCCTGAATGGCTCAGCCGAAATATTAAGATTAAAGTCAGAAAAGCAGTTGCTCCTTTTCTACTTAAGAATAAGTTCTTAAAACAATATGCAATCATGTAGATGGTTGATGACTCTTTTTAGCACCTTGCATAGGCTATATAGCCAATCTCTATCCAACTTACTACACTTGAGCAGCCTCTGATATGAAAATTTCCTTAACTATTCATCTCACTAATATCAATAATCATAAATATACAAATCATTCGATTTAGACCTCTCAAAAAGACTACGACTATCTTAGATAATCTATTATAATACCACCTTTACTTCAATCACATTTAATTAATTAATTAAATACCTCCTCATATTCTTCTACTTCCAACGCTTTTTTTCTCCTCTTACTCCTCCCTCCTCTGATCTGCTTCTTCTCTGTTCTTGTAATTCTATATATTTTAGCAAGATCTGACAGTAAGAGAATATATTAACAAGATGCCCTCTAATGATAGAATATTCTTTTATATACGATATCCGGTTCTACTATACCCACAAGCAGAGTCTCTAGAACAGATAAAACCCCTTTGCTCCATTATATCGTATCCATAGATATATTATATTGTCGTTAAGTCTGTAATATATTCTTATTGAGGCCACTCACTCTCGACTCACTATGGCTATTAATAAATTCAAGAAAGGGAATCCTTCTTCACACTAAAACTCTTTGTTGAAATATTATTTTGTCTCCTGCCATTCCGAACAATAATGCATGCTCTAGTTGTAGTAGAACAAGTTCATCTGAACTCAATCACATTACTAGCTTTAATCAAATAACTCTTGAACAATGGCTAAAGACTACATATATTTCGCCTCTCTATGTGCCGTAAGCCAAATTTCTCGGCTCTTATCCCCCCCAAATAGATTCGGACAATTATAATTCCGCATTTTTCATCCATCTTTTTGAACTTTCTTTTTATAACACTCATAAAGTGTACCCATTCATTTTGTGCCCTGGCGTAAAACGCTTCTTTCCGTTTTGTATCTCTCTTCTGTGATCTGTAACTCTATTCTTCAACGACATCTTTCAATTTAATCTTACAAAAACCTATAGGTTTTTGATACTCTCTTCACGCATCATCCACTACACAGAAATTTCGATCGAAACTGACTCAACTTGCCAATACTCGCATAGATAGGTTCCATTTTCTCACATAAAGTCCAGAAGACACATTTCGAGATTTTTGATTTTTCTTTGCGCATACAGCGTTTCCCTCCAATTTCCAAAATTCACTTTTTTTCTTTTAAATTTCGCAACTTTTCAGAAATGTATCTAAAATCTTCTTTCTGTTTCGGCAAAGTGCGCAGAAATTTCCTTCAGGATATTTGTCCGTACCCGGGAAGATGCTCTAAGGTTATTAGATATTTCTTCTGTACCTAATGCCCTTAGGTTCTGGATGTTCGTCCTTGGAACAAACTAATCAACAAACAAATAGTTTAGGAAATTTTGTTTGAAAATATTCCTTCTATGAGATGCAAAAATTATGTTAAATTAAAAGATGCTATCTCCCCGACATATACACCGCCCTAAGGTTTTTGATGCTCTGATGCGGACAAGAAGCAAAAACCTGATATCGCATATTTTTCGCATTATTTCCAAAATCCAAATACATAAATGGTTTGGGAAATTGAGAACAGCGGCTGGAGCACAAAGAACCAAAAATCGGATAAGTGGACTTCTGTGGACTTTTGTCGGAAATGGACCTATTTATTGCCGCTATTTCAAGTTGAAAGTCATTTCGAAAAAATTCCGGTAGTTGATGCCTAAGATTATCTCAACTACAGACACCATGCAGTCTTCGTAAAAAGTAGAAATAATCTCCTCAAGAGCATATGACAAAGTAGAAGAAGATTGGAGACACGATAGCTCCTCCGCGCCCCCCTTTTTGACCTTGACCTGACCGCATTCGGTCCTCTACGTGCACTCCAACTGGCCATTTATTTCATTACCTTTGCCATCCTTGATAACTCTATTTTGTTTGCCCAATTTTATGTCCACCTTTGTTGTGTTACTCAGCTCACCTCATTATGGGTTTTTTTTTAGGTTATTTATTTCTTTTTTTATTTTTATTCTCTATTGGTTTAGATCTTCTTATTTCTTTTTTAATTTTTTTTTTTGTGCTTCTTTTTTTCTTCTCTTAAATGGTAATAAACCTCTTTGTACCTTGCGCGTCCGCCATTTGTTATATTAATAAAAGCTGTTTTTAGTTAATTTTACTTTTCAGTTCGTCGGGTAATGCAATTATGTCTGACAATCTGGGCTCATCGTTCAAGTTCCGAGCGTCACTCACGTTTTGTTCTGTGTTTTGTGTATACTCTCACCCCCACGTTTCGCAAGCATCCAGGATAACCAATAACTGCCTCGCTATGTTCGTCGCTTAAATCGTCGCGTTCTCTCTCTCAAACGTCTCCGTCACACTCTCCTACCTCATTCTATCCGTGCCCTGTACACTCCAGACATAATGCTCCCGCTGCTGGTTATCTGCCGCCCGTTCACCGCCCAGGTCATCTGCTCCATTCCCTCCCCTTATATTCCTGAACCGTAGGTGTCATATCCGCACTTCGCTCGGCTCTACGTCACAGCCAGCCAAGATTCCTCAAGACGTGCTTGACTCTCAATCCTATTTCATCCCGGCACACACTTAACATCCAGCCCCTGCACAAAAGTCTCTTTCGATCTGTGCTTTAAACGTTTTTCTGCCCGCTTCACATGTGCATCGCCGACGTGAGCTCACAAGCACGTTTTATTCGGATAAGTATACTGCGTATTGCGCTCTTATCTCATATTTCCTTGTCAGGACTTCTCAATCCTCCTTTTACGCTGAGTGAATAACAACAACTGCATGTCCATTCAGGATTTTCACGGCGAGACTGCGACGCCACCGACGGTGTAGCCATCGCTCTAGAGTCTATAAGACCCTTTCGAACTTTTAACCCACCGTCCAATCGACTACTAGATATATAGAGAGTAATTTAAAAATTTAATATTCAAGTGAGTTTTATATATAAAAAAGCATAGTACCTGAAAGCTTCTCACAAATATTAATAATATATTATTAATAATATATATATTAAAATTATTAAATATAAAATAATAATATAATATATAATAATATTAAATGAATATATTAAATTATTATATAATATAATAATTAAATGTCCAGCAATTCAATTCCGATTGCTATAACATAATAATATGAAATAATTATTATAACTATCTCCATATATTTTAATGGTGCGTATATCTTTTCTACCTTTTGCGTTACATATAATCTTTACAACAACTTACATACCTCCAGTCAAACATAATATTTACTTAAACTACTATTATAACCTAAATTTATATACTCATCATAATATATCATTAATTAACACTAATTACATTTAATAAGTATAACACTAGCTACCATCATTCTTATGTAACACCTTACAGACATCCCAACTATATACTTACAATCCCTATGTGCGTAGATAGATAATAGATAATTATTGACTACATCATTAACTATAGAGAGAGAGCGTAGAGCAGAGAGAATGCAGTGAAGAGAGATCGAATGAAGAGAGCAGAGAGATTTGAGACGAGATAGATATAGAGGAGTAGGATGCAGCCACTACACTACCATCTGGTCTGCGACCTACGAGACTATTATCACTAGTAGTGCATAAGCACCTCTCGAGCTAGTGTAGATTGGTGATCTGTTGTCAGTCTCTTTTATTTGCGCAATTCTAATTATTTTTAAATATAATTTGTACAGTTAGTGTAATCATATTGCGTATGTTGAATTAATTATTTATTTTCGTTATGGTACATTTAGTTGTTCAATGTTAGTAACGGTCTCTGCGTATATGAGATGAATTCGCGCGCATGTGAGAGAAGAGCGAAAGATCAATTGTGAAGATATCGTACCGTAAAGAGCACGATGGTAAGACCAGTCTGTTATTATATGATAAATTATTCATGTGTCCTCACCTCAATTGAAATTATTGTGATATTAATTTGCTACTTATCTCTCAATTAGTTTTTAGTAACCTTTTTATTATATACTAATAGTGAACGTAACGTGAGTAAGTTTAATATTTTATATAATTTCGTTATTAAAGTTCGTCTCAGCGAGCGAACTATCGTCTTTTATACGATCCAAACATGCACATCTACAAAGCGCGGCTCGAGTGAGAGACATGAGAGAGAGAGAAAATGGATGATGCGAGAGAGAGTAGCTGGGTAGTGGAGAGGAAAGGAGGAAGATGAGAAGAGAGAGAGAGGAGAGAGAGAGAGAAGGAGATTGCAATTTATCAGGAAGAAGTAGCCTGTGGTACAAAGCATAGAGTAAGAACATGTGTGTAGTGTAGTGAGTCAGGAGAGATTCTATTGTTTAAAATGTAAGTTTAAAGAAAGGATCGAAGTTGTGTGGTTGTGACGGTTAATTGTCCATCTGAGGAAACGTTTGAAGAGAGTTCATTATTTGGATAATTCTGTAAATGATGCTCTGGATAGGTAGTAGTACTTGGGTTCAATTGTTTAATTCAAACAATGTATATGGTTATATAGGTTGATACAAAAAAGATTTGTTATGTATGGGAGCCGTTAAATTAGAAACTTATGGCAGGATAGAAATATATGAGATGCTCAGTAAAGGTCTTATTGATAAACTGGCATGATTAGATTGCAGATAAATTAGAACGGTTGATCGTATTAAAGTATATTACATTTACTGTATTAAAAATAAAGATAGTAATACAGTATAGTTATAATCATATAATGATATCATGATAAAGATAACAAAATAAAAGTTACCCTGTTTACCCCGTAAAAGATTTATTGTTCATGAAATAAAACCCTTAAAATACTCTTAAAAATCTAGTTGTTGTTAGTTAAACCCATGTGATTGAACATTAGACCTGGCGTACTCTCTATAAGCCAGCCTACACAACTAGCATCTAAGACCTGCACCTAAACCTTGACCTAACCTAACATAACTAATCTAATCCTAACCTAACCTAGACCGAACCTAATACCCTAATTCCTAACCTAACCTAACCTAGCGGTTTCATACAGTCACTAACACATAGCTACACCTTATATCCTACTCCTTTGCAATCGTGAGCGCTCCAGCCCCGCGCATTGGTAAGAGCTAACAAACCATGTAACTATAGATGTGCTGTGTGATAGTAAGGTGATCTGTGCTAAAGCATGGAGGAGAGTCTGTAGAAAGCCTGAAACCCCTAAGCCCTAGAAGGTCTAATCCTTAACTTATTCCAATCCGTGACACGATCACACACCCAACAGAGCGCTCACACACCTAGACTACAAAATCTACCACACAGCTTCACACACCACATCATCAGCGAACGAACCAAGTCATCTACACAGCATACTACACGACAAACCACAATCTTGTATTACTTAGTACAGCATTCCGCAATCGAAGATATCATACTTTGTTAAGTAGTTCCCTATAGCACAGAAGCATGGCAACTGATCGCAACAACACAGCTAACAGCACAACAGTCACAGAATCAGTTCAACAACCAACACACAACGACGATTGTAACGAAGAGACTATCGTACGGTACGGATATTAAACCACGATCAAAGTCACGTATTAAAAAACAACAACTCTTATAAACAACACTACAAAGAAAGATGATGTCTACCAACAGAATATATGGGATGTAATACGAGCGTTAGAACAAAAGAATTATCACCAAGGATTTAAGAACGCTAGGAGAACATAATGAAGGCTTAAAGATGAATGTTTGTAAGCGAGCTATATACACAACAATGACATACACAAACACACAACAACAATACACACACCCACTTACACAGATGAAATTGAGTTACAAACCATAAGGCAGCAAATAGGCAAATCTCATCTTATCTGGAGAAGAGACAAGCGCGCATACAACTCGGTTAAGCATGAAGCCATAAGAGGGAATCTTTGCACTAGAATAATGAATAGAGATGGTTTTGTAACCCTGATAAATGCATGTAAGAACAAAAAACACTTCCAAAATTGTCGAAAAGATAACCATGTTAACTTGAGACATGGTAGTATGATGCGGTAGTTTTAGTTGTTCAAGACAAGGAACTGAGGGATTATATCATCATAGGATGATATATAGGAGAAACGACAACGACTACACACCTTTTGAAGTCTTTGCATGGTACATATAGAGCCATCATAATTTATTAGGCATTCTTAAACATTTTTTTATATAAAAACAATAACTTTACAGTACCTTAAAGGCAGTGTAAATCAGTAAATCAATAGAGTGTTATCATAAATGAACCTAGATGAGTGGTATTAGTATGACTTTGTTGATTTTACTGATTATTTACTGCTTTAACTCATGTTTTACGGCTTTAACTCATATGCAGAAGCGCTCAAATGTTTTTTACTGCTTTAACTCATATGTATTTACTGCTTAAACTCACAATATTTATTAAGCGAGAAATGTTAAGTAAATGTGACGCATAAAAGTAAGAGCAGTAGATCCATACGGAGATAAAATCCAATAGAATCCGTTAACTAAACCCTAGGAGGAAAATGTTTAGTAAAATGCTTTAGAATTTAATACGCTTCCAATTATACTAGGCTTAACTCGAAAATGATGTTTTATACTTGCTTTAACTTTCTAGCGTTTTACTGCTATGTAGACTTATCTGTTTTACTATTGCTATGTTAACTTTCATGTTTTACTGCTTTAACTTGCGGCTTTTTACTGCTTTTATACTTTCGTTCGTAATTAGCTGACTTTAACTCTCCATGTTTTGTACTACTTTAACTCATGTTTATACTGCATTAACTATATTGATGCTTAACTGAACGTGAACAAAGTACCTTTTAGCGATCGAGTAGAGTGATCATGATTTGATCAAATCTCAACATCTAAACCAAATTAGACATGTGACACTAAATTAAAAAACAAAGAAAAAATGTTAATAATTTTAATCGTTGGAATGGAACGCGTGAGAATAAATAAGAACGAATGCCGATATGGGCAGTAGAGTTGTTAGAATAGTGCGCCGATGACAGCATAGAAGAAGACAAGGACCCAAGGAGGGAGGTGGACTATGTTATGACTTTTTAGTTTTTTCGTGCATATACTGCTTTATAAGACCTCATGCGTATTGTGTGAACTACCGCCTAATTAGATACATGTCTAGACGCTAATTTACTGCCCTTCTACAACTTTTGCCTTGAAGACTGCTTAACTTCTCCTGCTTTACTGTTTTATATACCTTCTGAACTTTAATCTACTTCTACTACCATCTATTAATAATATGAACGAACATATCGTTTATTCCTCTAGCGCAATTACGTTGCTGTTTATGATAAGCTCCTGCCATTACACTATAGTAGGTGTTCACTTACTATTCTTGTTACTTTGCAATTCTATAACCGGAGTTACTCCTTCTTTCTTATTCTAGGCTTTGTGAAAAGTTAATACTGACCTTCTATATATCATAGCAGTAAAAATGTATTATTTAGGTGAACTTACAGAAGCTATGACTGATGTTATAGTGCCCTCAGGCGATTTCCTGTCAATTCATCTAAGTCTAATCTTTAGTAACTTTCTACTTTTTTTTATGTGAGTACATACTCTTTAGTGTGCATTAGCGATACAAATGCTCTCTATGTGAGTGATTATTATTTGAGTAAAACACACACACACTACTCTAGCCAGTTTAAACACTACTCACACTACTTACACCTACAGTAAGTATGGCACTACGTAACAAAGCGAACGCGGAATCTATACCAACTATACGCTCGCATCACACATATCCTACGACACATATACCATTCTTCAAACCACACACGCACCGCCCTCCTTTTACAACACACTCACTTAACAACAGTCCATGTGAACCAGTAATTATTCTAAAACATTTCATTTTGCTATATTTACCACTCAAAACCTCCTCTATCCACGACTTTCTGATATCACTCATATCAACAAGTATACAAACTACAATTATTTACAACGCGTTTCACTTAAAACTTCTATAATTAAAGGATACAATCATTTATGCTTTGCAGGCACACACGAATCTATCATCATTCATCTGCTTCCATTCTTTTTGTTCTTCATCAATTTTCAGAACTAACCTATCTAACTTTTGCCAAATCAACTTTTACTAAAATTTCTACTCAAGAATATTATTATTCTAAATTCAATAATCTCTTCGTACCTTATACGCATAATACAGATTGGTCAGTAAAGCACTCAGTCCCTAGCCACCCGCGTCTACATTCAAGAGCTATGCCACCGAGTTCTGCTTCCTATTGATTACTGCTCATCACATCACTCTTAGCGCATGTAATAAGTTAAATTTCAAAAAACCTCAAATAAGTTCATTCTCTGACAATATAAGACATATCATTTTATTAACATCTATTCTAAGTTTTTATTTAAAAATAACAATTATTCACTTAAATTATATTATTCACTCATGTTAACGAAAAATATTTCAAAGTTTTTTTTAAATAATTCGGGTTTTTCTTTATTATTATTATTATTATCTATGTACAATTGACATTCTTTCTACGTGAATTAACCAACACCTCCTACATATAGCGCAAATTTCCCATCTCTTCTTGCGTATAAATGTGTTGAAACTATATATCTAATTATAGGCAGTGAAACTTCTGTATACTCGCAGCGCACAGGTTCGAATATATGAAAGCCTTAATTCCAGGTCCCTAAAACCACCATACACCATTATACTCAAAATCTCTATACTTCTGATAAATCGCTGGCCATAGAACGCATTCACCTAACTACGTTAGGCCTAAAATTTAGCCTAAAATTTAACTTTATACAAGGTGATCAAGGCCTCTTTGTTAGAGAGTGCCAACGACATTAAATTAATCCCTATATAATTAATAGTCCAGGTTCATTTACGTCTTATATTCCCCGTCAATATAGTCCTAACCAATCATCTATTAGTTTTCAATTTGAGTTTATATAAAGTATTTTGTATAACTCTTCAACACTGAAAACATTGCCTGGTCTTCGACCAACCTCCCTTTAAGTACAGAGCGCACAAAATGGTTGTCTCTCCTTACTTCTGTGATATCGGCGGAAAAGATATCACGCTTCCATCCTACAACGCTTGCAATCGCGTGACGTCACTCTTCGATCGAGTTATCTCATCTAATCGTCTTTGAAATAACACCGTGTTCTTTAAACTTGTATTTGAGCACGTGTGTGTGTGTTATTATCTTTTAGACCCAATATCTACACTTCTATCAATCACTACGCTTTAAGCTGAGATTATCGCGGTGCACAAGTCTTATACTTCCCTCTATATATAATAAGAGTTCTTATCGCTATTTGATCTATAGCCTCGCTATTCTATTCTTCTCATTAATACCAATACTTCATGTAATAAAATCATTAACACATTTTGTAATACAAACTTATAACCACGTGCTACTCCGCCAACATTATCGCTCACAACTGACTATTGATTTTAAAATGATGAGCCTCTAAATAGATAATACCCCTCCCGATAAACGCTTTAAAATTACAACACTGCTTCATCACAGTATTAAAAACACACGTTATACTCTCAATGCCGAATTATAATCATTCTCGACACCCACACTGACGCGAGTCCATCCGCTATAGTATATATCATTGAATGACATTACGTTCCCACGACTCTCTATCACAAGATGATTCAACAGTCTAAGGTAAAAACATTTCCTTTTTACCTGACTTAAAGGATCTTCATCGTTGCGCCAAGGTTTTCAGTTTTCAACTTTTATCTCACTTCATAACACATAATATAACACTATCCACTCTCGATTCTTGTCCTCAATAATCACCGTCGAATCCATTTCTCCCCAAACCTGGATTACCTAATTAGTGCAGTCAACACGACACTGCAACAACACCAAACAACAACAGGTCTTACTACCTAAACATCTTCACTCTAAATTTAGGCCTAATATCGCTAGTTATCTGCACCACATTTTTTACGACTGATAAAAGTACTCTCAAGTTTTGATTATATCGTTTTATACATAATTAGAGTCTTTAACTTCTGCCCACTACCGTGGCTCACACCCTAAACAAGAGATCTCTCCTTATATCTAAGTCTAAATATTTATACTCTACAACACATTTAATAGCCAGAGAGAGGTCAGTTTCGACCGTAACGAAGTTGCGTTCGTCTTGTTGTTCTATCTCGTGTATTATGGATTCTAAGCAGATTATTGCGTCACCTTGTACTAAGTTTAATCAATTTAACATTCATAAACACGATTATACCCCTGCTGTCATTCTTCTAAATTCACAGAAAGAACGTTGAACCATATTTTGTACTATCCCTTGTGTATGTCCTTATGCTCGATTCAATATACCTTCTCTTATTAAACTAAAAACTCAACTGCATATCGATGTTTAATTACAATTATATGCTCTCTACATGTTTTAGTCCGTAGAACGACAGCTATTATATCATTCTTCTATTTTCTATGAGCGAGTGATTATGTTTTTGACGCTCTAAAGCAGTATAATGATCAATATCCAAGCAGAGACATTATCATGTGTGTAGAGTAGCATTGCGATCATTTGCTGTGTGTGTGAGCTGAGCACTACTCGATCGAGTGATTCGCTCTTTTTAGTACCTAATAATATAACCTGTTCTTTAATAAATATCTCATATCTTTTAGTTATATACATTATATCATCTACATCTGATCAGTCTCTACACATCCAAATTTATTCCAATAGTGTTAACCAATTTCTTTCTTACTTCCTACTTTGACAATCACAGTCTCACAATAAATTCCTTGCCTTCTCTTGCAAGTTCATATTAAACTTATAGATATATTTAGTAGTAATCTTTTATAACGACATTTGAAATAATTCTCCTACTTAGTATGTGTACTCAGGTGAATATAAAATTGTACGTAGTCTATATTAACAAGCATTCACAATTGTTAATTATACATATATATGGTAGTGCAGTGTGGACTGTTGGGTGTGAGCGTGTAGTATCTGGACGCGCTCTTTACATACTCTATCCTTATTGGTCGTTGTTTCAACTTAATAGCTGCGGCGACTGCGTGTTGAGTTTATGTGTCGCTGCATGCGTGTCGTTCGTTTTCGTGTAAGTGATTCTACCTTATCAATCATACCTACACAAAACTAGGCATAGCGATAGATCATTAATTATATACAACACTATAAGTAGAATCAAAATAAAAATAAAATAAATATAAAATATAATAAAATACCATAAAATAATACACACAAATACAAACTAAACCCACTAATAAATAATATTACATATGAATTATAAAAAATAGCCTAACAACAAACATAATTACTAATCAATAACACCACGAATCGTTTCACCAAACACTATAAAGATCTATTCAAAGTACTTAGTACAACCAGTATTAAGAGACCATCTAATATACAGTATACGACCGAAACAGCGTCCATACTCAGAGGTAAAGCTCAAGCTAAAATTATAGTAATGACCGAGTGAGAGAAGTCTGGATATATTGTATAAGAAAGTAGTTAACAAAGCTAATGTTACAACAACCATGTACCTCTCTCGTTATACAAGCAGGAAAAGCCAAAATCACCATTGTAAATACCACTACCAAATTCTCACTTATTTACTTCCACTGCCCCCCCCTAAAAACCGCCTGGTTTTGGTGTTATGTACGATCACCCACTCTTTTTTCATCAACCTTAGTATTACTGACTATTACACCATTCATATGTCCAAGGTATCCCAAACGTCATATCTCATTTTATACTGGAATAGACTGTCGCAGTACTCTACGCCATATCCAGAAAGCCATCATCGAGAGTTAAAATGCGCCAAAAAATCTGTACCTCTCTCAACGTTTCCAATCAGCATAGTGCAGTTACCAAATGCGCGAGTCACCAACCCACACATACCTTGACCTTTTTTCAGAACTATAAAAACATTTTAATACCAACATAGAATTGTCGGACTCTTAAACACACGCAAGTGTCAAAATCTATGCATAAGTTAAAGCAGTTGTATCACAGGGATGCCAGTATACATTAAACCAAGTAAGAGAATAGCCATACGTACACGGTTGCTTCATCCCAGCTCATCGCTATATATCATCTGAAACCACTACCAGCAGTAAAGCAGGAACGTAAAGCACACGATTTCACAACCAACATGACCACTTCAAAGACATTGTCTATTACCTTTTCCTATTCATCTTCTAGTGTGTCAGATCACAAAAGCACGACTGAGAGTCCGCCAAAAGCCAATATGTTGCAGTCCCTATCCCTATCTAATACAATTGCAACATCACCTCTCTACCTCGTGACTTTTTACTGCCTCCTTCTAAGGCATTGTATATTCTGTTAATCTTAAACTGTACATCTTTAGTTTACCAGCTAGTAAATAAACATATGAGTTTGCAAAGCAGGTAAAACAGTGAGTTAATAGAGCAGTTAACAACCATAAATAGACGTTAGAAGACACGAGTACAACATGTTAGAACACAACAGAGCAATACTTAATCCTAGCAGCCCTGATTGTACGGGCGTATATCACGACCGTAATCTCCCGAGAGCATCGCTCTATTGAATCACGTGCAGTTATCTCTACTAGCGCTTAAAGCGTGCGATGAGTAGAGTAGTTATCGTTTTTAATAGAGATAAGATGTTTAAGCTGAGCCCTCAAAATTAGATCGGCGCGAACTTAACCACCGACACCTTGTAGTCCACTCTCTACGTAGCGACAGACCCAGAAGGGCATACTTGTGGTCGGGCTCAATTTCTTTCTCTCTACCCGCACACCAGGGATGATGTGTATCAGTTAGGTGTAAAGTAGGGAATGTCTCGTACGTGTGTAAAGGTGTGTCTATCTAGATAATTGGGCGTAGTGGTAGAGTGCATATGCTGATGTTACTTTAATGTTGCATGCTGGTTATTGATATGGTGGATAAATTGATAAAGGTTGTAAGTTTGAGTAATATGTTGCCTGTCGCAGGATGAGGTGTGTGTAGAGAAAGAATTATAACGCAGATAAAGAAAAGTAGCTGCGACCATTGTAAAATGTAATGGGATGGTTAATTTCATCGCCTTCGGTTATGCTTGTACTCTCCCTCGTCATATAGTATATACTATATATGTATTATATATACTATAATAAATATATATAATATAATAAATATATATATATAGTATTATAAAAATATGTATTAAGTAAGTGTATCTAATGCTGGTAAATGTATATTATATGTTAGCGGGCTAGCAAAGTGGGAATCCGATAGTTTGTATCCAGAGTGCTCATAGGGAAGTCCCCGTCTGTGTGTTATAAGTTCGGCAACTCACTGGAATGTGTGTGGTGCTGGGCAACGAGACACCTGAGTGTGGGTGTGGTTCGCTCGGCTTAAAGGAGGATAGGGCTATGAGGAAGGATTGAGTCCTAGCAAGTCATGAATGGTGACTTTTTATTATTTTTTCAAGCCGCCGAGGTGGAAAAGAATAAACTGCTGTCAGAACTCGAAGCAGCGAGCTCGTTCTGAAGTGTCGGAACAGAATGAACTTTTAGAACTAACGACTTCTGCGAACGAGATTTACGGAGGTCAGGAAAACTACTGTTTAAGAATTATAGGTGTGCGCTTAGCCTAAATGTGTGTGTACCTATGGAGAATCAAAGAGAGTGTCGATGTGTGGTGATTGTAAGTAGATATCATGAAAGGATGGATGAGATAGATTAAGTTGGATGTTGGCGTGTGGGAGATGAGAGGTGAGGGATGTGTGTGTGTGGGATGGCAACGGATTGAGAAATAAAGTGTAGATAGGATCAATAAAAGGTCAAATGCGGTTCCTACATAGAACCTTTCAGAGGTGAGTTCAGCATTGATTAGCTCCTATTGACCAAAGGTCTTAGGGGCATTCAGTTACATGGGATGAGCTCAAGCGGTGGAGGCTAGGTTGAGGAGGTGTTGAAGAGAATAGGTGTTGAAGAAAAGGCATAATATGATAGTAAGAGTGATAGCCTGCGTTGTAGGTTGCTGGAATTTAGTAGGTGAGGGGACCATGTAGGACGTGTTATCGACCAGTTGTAGGTATACAGAATGAGTAAAAGGATAGTCATGTTTATAATGTGATTGAGATGTGTTGAGATGGTTATGTGCCGTTTAATAGTTTTTAAATGATGAGCCGAGAATAATAAAGAGATCAAGAGATCAGCTATAACCAGCGATAGATGGTCACCTACAACAGCGGGTCACTCAGACGAGAGGAAAAAATCTTAATTATTGTAATTGAGTGGCTAGAAGAAGGGGTGATAGGGGCCTGGGCTGCGTCAAGTGAGGAAGGGGTATCCGAGGCACAAGGGTGTCTTGTATGGAGATGAGGAATTGGCTTCAACGCGTAGAGTAGGAAAAGAAGAAGAGAGATGGATGAGTGGTCATTGGGACCATTTGGAGAGATGGAGTTCACAAGGTGTATAACATAGAGGAAGGTGAAGAATTTAGGCTTATTGATTTAATTATTTGTGATAGTGAGGGAAGAAATAACGAATACACTTAAAAAAAATTATATATTGAACACTGATGAGTGTGTGGGCAAGGGGACACAGAGTAAGAGTGAGTGAGAGTCTCACCTCTTTTACATAGAGGTTGAATTACATTGAGAATTCAATAGTTAGTATATATATACGTCAAAACAATTTCGATACATATAAAATAATATCTTATATATATAGGTGATATAGATCATATATCATAGTATATAGCATAGAGTCAGTACCGAATTATTAATAAGGTAATGTTGATTTATAAGGAAACTAGCTCCTAATGCTTGTCTCTCTTCTCCGGTGACTCGTCTCTCTCCTCTCTCTCTCTCTCCTCTCTCTCTCTCTTCTCTCTCTCTCTCTCTTCTCTCTCTCTCTTCTCTCTCCTCTCCTCTCTCTCTCTCTCTCTCGCGCTGCGTCCTGGAATGACTGGAGTAGCAATGAGTGTATGGTATGTGCGTTAAAAGCAGGGACAAATGCGACATGGTAGATGACTCGCAGGTGGACGGAAACCCTAATAGCAAAAGAATAAAAAATAAAGAGAGTGAGGAACCTAGCGTGTATCGCAATGAAGATCAGAAAAGCAGCACAAATTAAAGTCATCAGAGTTAGGATAATAAAGTATGAAAGAAACAAGTGACACGAGTAGAAAGTAAATTAGATTAGAACTCAGGGATATATGCAAATAGCGAAACCCATAAAGTGAATGCAGAAGAGAAATAACGAAAGACTAGAGCTAGGGAGTCAATAAACAATAATGGAATAAGTAGGCACGAGGAAAAAGAGATCTCTTTTGCTTACAAAAGGTTATGGCGCTTTTATAACCGGTACGAATTCAAAGGATTTCGTTTCACGTGTGGCGATTCTCAATGACGAGAGACCTGGTTACTAAGAAAAGAGACATACACCCATCTGGAAAAATACGAGAGTAAAATAAGTCATGTGACGCTATTGATTAAAAAAGCAATTAATAAATTAGTAAACAAAACAGGGGAGATAAATCTGTGTAAAGTGATAGATCTGAAAGAATTCAAAATAGGACACGGCATGCATCAAACTACGTAAGCTAAAATTGTTAAATGCTTTAACTATAGTAGATAGTTGGATGCAATTATTGTACAGGCAGGAGGACACTGCAGGCCTTAGAGAGAGGTATAAAGAGCGCGTAGCTCGTGCAAAAAACGTATGGAGCGTCTGGACTCTGCTCTCTCGTACGTCTCTCTCTCTCCTCGCAGTCTCAATTGCTCTCACTCTCCGTCATCGTACTCTCTCTCTCATTATATCACTGATTGTAATTAGTAGTAGGCGAGGGTGATAATTTATTATATATATATATATATAATAAAGTGAATAATAAAAGATATATTAAATAGTGCTATATAGGGTCGTATAATTATTATAGAATAATCCAAAAATCTATCGTAACTATAGAAATATAATAATATGATAGAAACGGTAGAGATTCTGTTAGACCGAGTATCAATATAATGAAAGATGATAGTATAGGACCGATATAACTACGTAAAGATCTGCTATTATAGGTAGAATACAAGAACATATAGAAGTAATGCTGTTAGATATATAGATCTAGACTAGTAGAGGTAATGAGTCATTAAATTATGTAGGATTGAGGATTTTATTATACTGCTACTGAGATGAAATCTATTATTATAGTATAGTGTAATATTCAGAAGAAATGATAATTATTATCTGTGATGAGAGGAGAGCATTCATGGTATAGACAAGACTAGTGCTGTATATAGCGCATAAGAGAATTTAATTTATATTACATCGCTAATGTGCTCTATAAGCGGCGCCATTGCATGCACGGGAGAATGGAGTTGGCATGTAAGGAAAGTTCTATGGTTGTTGGCCTAATGAGGTAGAGTCGAGTATGAGATATTGTTGATGTGTATGATGACCGCAGTGTATAAAATCTCGACCATAATACAAGATCTGTGCTTGAGCTGGTAAGAAGTTTAATGCACAGCATGAAAGTGGTAGGAGAGAGGAAAGGTGCCGGAAACTGGCGGCAAAGCAATAATATAGTGGCCGTGAGTGTAAGTCATAAAGTAAGATGTGCAGTGGCAGCGACTGCTGTAATCTGACATATATGAGCGGCATTCACGCGTATATGAGCTCACATCTTGCAGCGGTATAAGATGATAGGAGCGAAACGCATACTCTGCCGGAGACGCACGTGCTGGCTAGAGAGAACAGCGCTGCGCATGCGAGTCGCCACTCATGTGAGTCCCGCATCTGACCTCGGAAGCTAGTGAGTTAAAAAACGCGACGCGATTAATAGCGAGGACGACAACGACGATAGCTGCGGACGCTTTTAATAATTCCCAACAGCTAACGACTTGTTCGGATATGAAGTATTGCGTAAGATCTTTTGAAAGCATCTTCTTGATGATACGATAACTGTCTTATCTGTTGTACTATCTATGCCAAAGGCTATATAGCCGAGGAATGTCGGAGCTACGCTCAACTAAGCGTATGGAGATTAGCGACATTAGAGTGAAAAGAGAAAAAGAGAAAAAATAAAATAAAAGCAAAAATAATATAAATAGAGAGAGAAAATAAGCAAGTAAAAGTATAAAAAATAGTGCAAAAATAAATAATAAAAAACACCCAGTGAACGTATTACGTAGATGTGAGGTGAAAACATGTAGTGAGAGAGACAGGGGAGATGGCTCGCAAAAAAGTTCAAGTCATTTGAGTGCATCCAACTGCCTATCTCGTTGGTCTAAATTTATGGAGCGTACAGGTCATAGAGTCATATCGATAGAGTCAGAGAAAACTGCGGAGCACGAATTGAAGGGACATGAGTCCATGAAAATTTACCTTCAACTCTGGACTGCATCTTATAGATTCTTATTTTATCTCCAACAACTCTATATGTTTTGATAAATAGTCGTAATGTCAGTAACTGCCACAGTGATATTTTTTCGTTAACTCAAGGTACACTGCGCAGTGGTACAATCTTTAAAAGAGCATTCTTACTATAGGTCTCTATTATCCTACCAAAGTATTCTAGCCAATTCCTATTCTTATCGTATTCTATAGCGTACTTTGTGTGGGCCATGTCTGTCTGTACATAGCCTCAAGACCACATTTTAGCCTTGTATTTGATAATCAAAAAACTTCGAATTACTCAGATACTACTCTGACCTTCTTAGTTTAAACAGCTATTCATACTATACATTCCAGGCTATCCTAGGTTTGCTCGCCTCATTATTTGCTCGGGCGAGAGCATCTTTTTAATTATACAAAATTTTTTTCATACTCAATAGATTAATTTTTAAAAAAGAATTTACCAAACATCTTTTTTTGTAAGTTTGTTCCATAGAACAAATCCAAACCTAATGCATATACAAAGAATTATCTAAATAAAAACATCTGCCTTCATCTCCTCCTACTACAAATGTCCTGAAAATTTTATGCAGATCGGCTTTTGACCATTTGTCCAGTCGCAATTTTTCATTTCAAAAATTTAAAAAAAAAAGTGGATTGGAAATATGGACATACGTACTGAGCACAAAATAACTTTTCAAATAATCTCGAAAATGTGCTTCATGTACTTTTGTACTACAGCGTACATTGAACTAATCTATGCTACTATCAATGTTTGAAGTCATTTCGAAAAAATTCTGGTAGTTGATGCTAAAAAATGTCAAAAAACATAGGTTTTTGAAAAAATTGAAGATTCTGAAAGATGACTACGACACAGAAAAATATCGTGATATCTATACTTTTAGAGGCTATAAAAAATAAAGTTACATTTTGGTGCTTTAAATAGTCAAATCTTGTCTAAATTTCGAAATTTTTATGTCCATTATTTGGAGGGGATGAATTTGGTCTACGCTCAGGAGACTAATATAATTATTGCATCTGCATGTCAAATTGTTTTTTCTCAATAATTATTATCCCATATTTTCCAACTAATTTAATTTAAAGTTATTAATGAATTTTGAGATAAGGACCATATATATTTTTAGTATCCTAATTTATTAGTATTCGATAATATCTTGATTAGACTTTGTACGATTTTGCAGTGGTTTCTCTTTCCCCCACTGCCTCTGGGCCCTTATATTACGTTTAAAATATTGCACATCAGCCTTTGTTTAATTATTTTATATTGATTATTTTAGTTATTATTATTATTATTATTATTATTATTTATTATTATTATTATAATTATTATTATTATTATTATTATTTGATTGATGTATTATTATTTATTTTTATATTATTATAAAAGAAATTTGTATAGCAAGCTTCTAATTTAGAGGGTTGTGAGATTTGCAAGCCTTTTCCAATTTCCTAAAGGTATCAACCGCTACATGATTGATTTTTTTAAGGACTATTCTAGAGTATAAAATAGTAAGAGCTTTTTGAACTTTCATTCTAATATTTCGCTTGTCCACTTGAGGCTTCATCAGAGACGAGTTCTAGACTAATTTTACAAATGATGAAACAAAATAAAATAAAATTAAATGAAAAATATAAATGTGAAGTAAACAATTAAAGTTTATAACTGACGTTAAATTCAAAACATCCTTAATAATATTATATCAATAGAAGAGATTCTAACTAGCCAAACTAAAAAAATGTTTCAAAAAATTTTCGATTTTCATTATACTGATGTGATAATGGCTTTGCTTTTTATTAAGAGGGGACTTCAGCAAGCTCAATTCAAAAAAAAATCTGACGTGTAGTATATTTGAAATTAGAAATGCGATATTGAGTTTAGGTTCCGTGTCGTTTTTCAAAGTGTTCAAATCTCATTATTACTAGCCTGTATCTAGTTGTGAGACACGAAGTTTGAGAGAATTAGTAGTATACCCGATGTAGGAGGCATAACAGCCATCTTTATTACAGTAAAATTGGTATACCACATCACATTCTCCTTAGTTCCACTAGTTCTTTCAGAAAAAACATAGAAGAAAGTTTCAATGCTATAGTAACATCTTAAGTTTATTTCTTTAGAGTTAGATTTGGACTTGACGTGATATTGAATATTTCGCTTTAACCTAATATTTCATAATTAAATCTAGCAATCGTTTGGTGAACTGGAAAAGAAAAGTCAATTATCCCTATTATCTTCTGCCTTTTTCTCGAGAATTTTCTTATTTTATAAAAAGTTCTATGATGTATCTAGCAGGATATGCCAGTTAAATTATTATTACAAATTCTGCATAATTCTTGAAGCTCTGGCGTCAAAAAGTTCAGTCAGAGCAAATGCGTAATCTCACTGCATAGAGCGACCGCATTGCTCTGACTGAAACTTTTTGACGCGAGCTTTTCAAGAATTAATCAGAATCTTTAATAATAAACTTTCCTCAATATCTGCTAGATAAAATCATCTGGAAACATTTATAAATAAGAAAATTCTCGAGAAAGCAGAATGAATAGGGATACTTTCTCCTTTGTCAAATCACAAAACGATTATGATATCTTAATTGATGAACATATCAGGGTAAGGAAATAATTCATATTCAATCAAGTCCAATCTAACGCCTAACCAAAAATAAGGCCTCTTGTGATTATCAACACTCCAGCGCTTAAGCCGATTTTTTCAAAATCTACTAAATCGAACACAATGTACACCAACGCTCTTGCGTTAAAAGATTGAACTATTTTTTCTAATTAGTTAGTTAGTTATTTATTGAAAATAATGAATTGAAATAAATTACTAATATAAGTTAGTAAAGGAATGTGAAGTAAATAATAACCAGTTAGTGAGATAAAATATAGTTACTAAATCCTAAAATTATTTAAATAATGAAAAAAAAATAATTAGGAATTCTGTCTATTTCTTTTAATATTTCAAAAGGCGGAGGCTCCAATTATGCAATAATTTTATAGCGACAAAAAGTGTGATAACATTTTTTGTTTATTATTATATATATATATACCAAACCATATAATAAGTCAGTGGTATAGTACATCCTAGCTAGTACCGTATAGGATATATCCGTTTTTTTTTCGCTTTTCGCATCCGCGTTTTTTTCTATAATTACTTACCACCCTAATACCTTATACATATTAATTAGATCCTTATATTTATATTTATTAATATTATAAAAAATATATATTTATATTATTCATAGTATATACTATTAATATATATATATATATATAGAGCTATATATATATATATATATATATATATATGTAATGTATTATATTATTTTATATAAATATATATAATCTCTATATATATATATTATAGTATAAAACTAATATATATAATATATATGATAATTTCATCTGGCACTAATTATGAACGTGATTCAGTTAAGAACACTTATACTACTTCAAAACGTATCACACCAACAGAAACAACCAATTACATATATTGGAATTCCAATCGTTAAAGCACCTCAACTTACCAGACTATAGCGGAAAAAAATCTCGAAAAGTACACAACGAAAAACAAATTAATATTTTGGAATCAGCGTCCGTATATAAAGCCTCATATATACTGCGTAAGTCGTTTTATGACGTCAAACTAACGAACACCCTAGAGGCCCCTAATAAATTGACAGTTCAACGGAAATCATATCTCCTTTCATTAGCCGGCTCGAGGCCGTAGCCGGAGACCACGACGGGATTGACGAAGTCCCCCCACGTTGCGTTCACACCTAGAGGACGAGAAGACCCCAGACTCCTGATATTTCTATGCCGTGTCATTCATCCCCCTAGGGTGTTCGTTTAGTTTTAATTCATAAAACGATCTTTCCATACTCAAAGCTTTATACGAGCTTGTATTCAAAATATGCTAATTGTTTTTCTCGTCAGCTCTTGCTACTTTCGATTTTTTTTTACATTCTGCGTGAATAAGCTTGTGGTATACGCAGATTCCAAATATTGTAATTGGTTTACTGCAAGGGTCATACTTTTCGAATAATCTCTATCTGATCATCGTTCTTGTTATATCTGATCCTGTCTGTGTCATCTCTACTAGTATATATATAATAGTAGTAGGTATACTTCCTCATAATATTACCCTATATACTATATATATATATTATATATATATATTATATATATATATATACTAGTAATTTATATATATATATTAATATAACACATAGTTTTTGCATATTTATAATATCAGTGGCGAGTTCATTCTCTCATTTTATTGTATCTGTATCTTATAAAATTTGCCTATATATATATTCTATCATATATCATAATAATTATAATATATTATATATACTATATATTATATATATATAATAATATATATAATAATTTATATATATAATATGTTTTATACACCGTATATATACTATATAATATATTACTTACATTTAGCGACAATGTAATGTAAGAGAATGAATGGTTCCACATATTCTAACATTTGAATTTCCATGGGCCTCACAACACATTGAAAAAGAATTATAGTCATTTTAAATGAAGCTTAATCTAGAATACGATATCCAATATCCCCAGTATTTATAAAAAATATAACTAACTTAGCTCAATTTTTATTACATAACCCATGTTTAACACACAAAATCTAAAGATTAACAAAAGTTAATATAATAATAAATAATATGAAAATCGTATTATTAATAAGTAAAAAACTTCCACATAAATCACTCCACATTATTAATAAATATATAGTAAAACGAGCTAATGCTGTCGGCTGAGGCATACTTACAATTCGCCGAAGAGAGTCGTGATCAAAACTCGTATTTCTTAGGGACTCTGTTTTTGTGCAATATTTTTTAAGTGCAATTACAATTAAAATAATTCGGTATAAGAGATGATCAAGTTATAAAATTAAAAATTAATTAAATTATTAATTATTATAATGATGGTTATTTATTTATATATTATTATATTCTGTATTAGCATATAAATTATATACTTTAAAAAAAAAATGGACTGATAACGACTCTTCCAGGCACATCCACAGTTGAGCCTAAGCCACAGAGAATAAGGTAACTATTTTTTTGATCTATCGAGAAGTAACAATTCCACGATCGCTTACTATTAAAAAAGGAATCGCAGTAGAAATTGATGACGGCATCTTAAAACTAGCCTTCGAACGAAATTCATTCTTTATATATATATATATTAATATATATATATATTAATATATAATTATAATAGTTTAAGACTTTATACTTATATATGTTATATACTGACTACATTGTCTGGAGCTGTCGTGTTGAAACTGTATAAAGTAATGTTAAATTTAGCGAAATATTATAAATATTTCTTTCTAATTTAATGCAGAATTTCAAGTTAAATTGATAGGAGATTTCTACCTCTTTTTGCTGCATATAAAAAAATGTGTCTTATATATAGTCTAGAACTCTAGATACTATAGATCTACCATCATACTTCAACTTCTTGTTAGAAAAATTTCTCGTTATAATAAATGGTATATACTATATTATATAACTCATATATTATAATATTATGCATACAGAGTAATCAGTATCTATTAGTATACTATAATATATAATATACTATATATATTAATACTTATATATAAATAACTAAAGTTCTCGTGATATGGTGGACATATTTTATAATATAGTATACATAGTAGTACTATTAATATATACAGCTATATATATATATTATATATAGTATAATATATATATTAGTTATATATATTATATAATATTTTAATAATATATACTAATATTATATATAAACATTACTTAATATATACTAATAATATATCTTACTCTCTGAGTTTGTCGCAGAGGTTTTTAATCACCCTATATATATATATAATTCGCTATAATATATAGTAATATAATATATTATATACATTATATATATATATATTATATAATATATATATATATATATATATATATAATATAACATTTATTATCTATAAATATTGGACTATATATATATATATATATATATATATATATGCTGACTTATTTAATATTTTTGGGCTCATTAAGGCAAGTAGGCGTTGCCTACTCTGTCTGGGGATTAGTGACCCAGTCCCAGGTAGCTGGGCTAATGAAACCAGATCACCAATCTACATTTATTCCTACTTCCAAACAAATCTCTGGCGCAGTACCACTTTTGCTCGATCAGTTTGGAAGGAGCCAATGATAGTGGATTATTAAATTTGTATATATATATATACCCGGTGGGTTCGTTGTGGACCAGAGGAATTACGTATAGTATATTATAACAAGGAATGAGAATAATTATTGACTCGGGATGTATTTAATATACTGCTAATATAGCCGATGGACTCCTACTAAACAGAAGCCCGAGTTTTATTTATGATGATTTTGGAGCTCGAAAAAGTTTTGTGTTATTACAATTTAAATCGCATAGATTTATTATTTTCATATGTTCTTATTGAAATTTACTGAGTTATTTAACAGAAGTAAGCGCATCGCTGTTTGAGATTTATGAATTTTATTTACGTAGTAATTCTGAATTTCCGAATATGTGTAACCACGTTATCGAACACAAGATGTAGAGCGTCCTATAATTTTTTTCGAATGTGTGAAAAATATATATTATATCTTCGAAAGTGGACAGAGATGAAAAAAACCTGTGATCAATTTCCGAAATAATGAAACATAATAACAAAAGCGAATAGCGTTGTTTATACGCTAACTAATAAGACAGACTCAATATCCACTACTAAGACTTTCTTTAATTAGTACTATCTGAAAGCAGATAATTAATAATACTAAATTAATAATCACAATAATAATAATAATAATAATAATAATAATAATAACGTTAATAATGAGAAATAATAGAAGCAGAGTTGCCCATATATCTAGCTACAATAGAATATAACATAATAATAATAATAATAATAATAATCAAGTAATAATAATCAAATAATAAATAATATATAATAAAAATAATAATAATATATTATTATATTATTCATATAGTAATTATAGTAATTAAATACTTAAACAGATATAATTATTAAATATTAAGGGAATAGTCTTCTATCGAAGAGACAAAGGTGTCTCAATAGAATGACAGTCTCCAATGTAATAACTCTTTGGGTTCTTATTGCGTTTCACCTCTAGTACAGAGAGCGGAGTATGCAATGAAGAATCCAAGAAGCAAATGTTTACTTATGGACACTATTTATTACTACTTAGACAGGGGTGAAGCCTCTGTCTGGGGATTTCTAATATTTGCTCCACCACCAGGAATACTAAGATTACCAAAACCACTATAATTACAGTTTATCATGCACGGAAACTTTTGACAGCGCAAAATGTCACACAAATTCCAAAAAACTCGCTATGTTTTACCTAATTAATTTTATTATTTCACGACAAATTTAGGGATGTATATATTATAATTAAAATTTATTATATATAGGAATATACTTTAGCGCGATAAAACCATCAACTGATGGTTGGTAATTATAAAAATTATAATTTATACTCTGCAAATATTAAATTTCAATATTTGAAGTGAACACAATCGTAAATTACAATTCCGACCTGTTCACATTTGTGAGGTATTTCTGAGACCGCGTGACATTAAGAGCGCGTGACATTTAGAACGCTTGACATTGAAGCCGCGTGACATTGAAGTCGCGTGACATTGAAGCCGCGTGACATTGAAGTCGCGTGACATTGAAGCCGCGTGACACTTTTTATTTTTTAATTTTCTATTATTTTCTGATAAATATTTATGGGTTTATGTATATTTTCTAACAAAAATATATATATAAGGAGTGATTTCCAATTACAATATTTAAATGGGGAATATTACAATGACATTTTTACGATGAATTTTACTCTTTCAATTTCTACGTTTTTGTTTACTTTTATTCCCTCTATATTAAATTTTTCCCAAAATCTTTTACTTTTCAATTTTTCCCTTTAGCTTTTTTGCTTACTTTTTTGAGTGCGATTTTAAATATTTGCATGTATAAAAAAATAAACAAAAATTCAGTGTACATCACGTTGGGTAAAAAAAAGGTGTGTGTAAATATCATACTTTTAAGCTTTCACCGAAAAAAGAGGGAGAATAAAAGAATAGATAAAAACCTCGAAGATTTCTTCCACCTATCAATAAAACTGGACATCTAAATTTAAGACGAATTAAAAAAGTTAGTTGAATTATACGCGAGGTGATTATTTTAATATTCTATATATATATATAAGTGATGAGAAAACCCGAATGACTAAAAAACGTGGCCAATCGAAATTTAATTCATAACCTGAGAACTATATATCTATAGAATAATGTTAATCAATATGATATAACAACTCGTGGTCCACTGTTCAAGTTTGAATTATTCTGACTGGACAATACAGCTACAACCGAGACTGATTTGTTAACAAACATAAAACACTTTAATCAAAAACATAATATGCTATACGAAACAAAAAACTATTGCCCTTTTTGCTAACATCTGCAAGGAGAGAAGGGTTGGTCAGATGACCGTTAAGTGGGGATCCCTAAGTTTGTCCAGAAAGGCTTTATGATGACATACCTACACAAATTTCCTAGAATCAACATCTATCGGAAGGAAAGTTTTCAATGGCTCCGCTGTGAATTTATAAAAAAAAAGAATCAAAACAGCCCTAAATTAAACATCGGTAAGACGCCTCCAAGATGGCGCGGAACCTCTAAAATATGAAAGGTAGAGACCCGTCTTAAGGATAGGCCTCGATGAAAGATGTTAAGCTACTCGAGATACTGCATTGAAAATGATCTCGTAGAATTTCTTTCGACTCGGAAATGACAAATATGGGACTATGAGATCTACCTTGAGCGCTACACTGCAGAATTAAAAACAAACGAGAACTACACTACACCTATCTCCAGCTAATATCCGATACGGCGACCATCTCATTACAGATACTCGATAGAGCGACAGAGCACGAAAAAGAGTTACCGACAGGCAATTAATCAAACTAAACAATCACTTTGAATCTAATGATGTTATAAAACATAATCTACTATCAAAAGCATAGCAACTTTCAAAACACTATCATACTTAAACAAATAACTAATTTGCCTTTGATAAGCTTAATTGTAGGACCTTTAGTATAAAAATCATTTAGAGTTTACAAAGAAACGATTTTGGCAACAATCACTGTAGTTAACTCCAGCTCATACTACGATTATCTTACCCATTCCATAGAAATTTACTTAATAATACGTAAATTTATGCAACTTCACCTGATTAAATTACCAATTTATAACAATAATCACGAAGAACCATGTTCTTCTTTCTGAATTCAAATTGCGTGCTACTAATAAATTTTCATTTCTCTCGGTAACTTTATGAGCTAAAATCATTGTACACCAATTTTCAATATAGAAACATAGTAGTTGAGGGTTCTTTATTATCTATCGACCCTAAACAACACTGACCTTTTCATTTCGAACAAGGTCAAGACATTTATATGTACAAAGTACAAAAAAGGAATCTGATACACACGGCCATTTTTGAACCCCTATAAATCCCAAGCTGACCATTTATGAGGACCGAAGTTGCTAGGGGAAGAGAAAAGATTCAACGTGTCGACATTATTTCTCCAGTTTCGACAAAGCACAGCCCGCCAATCTTTTCTCAGGTGACTTGAAGAAAATGCGTGTCATATTTCGTTAAAATGATTACTTATGAACCAATATAAAACTTAATTCAAACTGGTAGTTCTATCTCTTTTGCCTCAACACTTAACGGCGATGAAGTTGAAATTTTCCTAATAGCACAGCTATCACAACAAGGAACTTTTACAAACGTATTAACAACCGGTTTTTATCTAGTTTCATTTTTCTCAATTTGTGGAAGGAGGAGGTTTTATTTATACTATATTTCCTGTAATATATATTTGCCGTCAAAT
>JABUQX010059250.1:7500-10000 GCA_015478945.1 Trachelipus rathkii | reverse complement strand
CTGCCATCATCCGTCCCTTTTCATTCAACATACTATCCGTAAATATTCAAATTCAGTACACGTTTCTTCCAGCTGCCTCACCATCCTATCATTAACTTCATACCGAGGACTGTCCTCCATCTCAACCAACCATAGACCTTACTCTTATTACGGTTTACTTTCAACAACCCCTCCTTTTACACACCCTACCAATATCTCTCTACCAGCCTCTCAAACTCTCTTGAGATTCACCATCACAAAACCAAATCATCCTCATTGTGATATAGTATTGGAACCCTTCGCCACTCTCTGTCCGATCTCCATTAGTTTCCGAGACCACTATCCCGTTTGTCACCCCTACCTCTAATTCTTTCATAATCTCATCCAGATACAGATTGATCGCCAAGGAGACTATAGCACACCCCTGTCGTCACTCCGCTTACTAATATTGAAAACCAATCAACTTTCAACTCCATTATTCTTACATACGCTTCACTATCAATTCATTACATACTTATGATTCCCATTAAGAAGGCTTACCACCAGACACCATTCACCATTAACACCTGCCATAGGAGCTTCCCTATAATCCTAATGCGCCTGTTTTCAAATCCATAAACATCCTATAGTACAATTTATGTTCTTCTCCTGCCCTCATTACCAATCAATTTGTTTCCTTGTAGCAGATTGTGATCCACACAATCCAATCTACCACTTTCTAAACGCACCTGGTTCTCCCCAAATCATTCTGTCAGTCATCGACGCACTCTTTCGACCAAAATACCAGATATATCTTCCCTACCAACACTCACGTAAACTAATGTATTCCAGTAATACTTTTCAGTTACCTTATCCCCTCTACCCTTATATAAGGATACTAATATTGCTCTCCTCCAAATCCTCGGAAAACTATACCCTCCATAAAACGCTTTGTTAACAACTTCCAAATCCAATCAATCACCATCTCGCCTATATTATATATATATTAGTATTATATATGATTATTAATATTATTATATATATATATATATATAATATATATATTATAATATATATTATATATATATAGTAGTGAGGATATATATATATCAGATTACATGTTATTAATAATATATATATATATTTTTATATATATTATAGTATATAGATATAATAATCAGATTATATAGATAATATATATATATTATATAGTATATATAATAGTTAATAATATATGATAATATATATGTATATAAATATATATATAATATGTTTTGTCGGGGAATCTCGAAGAGAGTCTGAGGAGATTGTAGAGAAGAAATTTGGCGAGGGTTGGGTAAAAGTATGTGGGTTTGAAAGTTAAACTTAGATAAGAGTTAAGGTTATGGTTTGTGAGTAGACATTCCTCTATGTTGAAGTTTATGCTTAGAAGTTAGCAAGCCTGAACAAGTGACCTGTAGTTTAAATATTAGGATATATTATGTTGGACAAAAAGGACGGGCATTGATGCCGATTTGATAAGAAAGTTGTGAATTACAGAAAGGTGGGCTGGTCCAATTAAATCCTTGGTGGATGTAAAGAGGACTAAGTCTTGAGTGCCCTAGTGTTTTACATGAGGGTATGTTGTACCTTGTTTAATGCATACGCAGTGAGACTATGGTCTGGGAAGAAAACGGTATTAGTTCTTTGCTCCTTGAAATTGGCACTATTGTGGAGATTACTGTGAGGAGAAAAGGATCATTGTCATTTAACGTATTACAGATGTTTGTGTATGGGTGTGAGAAAAAGTGATAAAATGGAGAAAAATGAAAGTACGTTGAGGATGGTTTGGTCATGTTGGAAAGGATGGATGATAGTCGGTTGGTTAAGTGATGTATATTCCGGGAGTGTGTGGGAATTGACGTTGCTGGGAGACCAAGGAAAAAGGGATTGAGGTCAGCAAAAAGACATGTCTGCAGGAGTGAAATGGAGTTTGCAGGGGCGAGAAGAAAAGTGCACATAATAGGAGTGAAGGGCAGAGTTTGAAGGGGTATGGTTGTGGCCCACCTGGCTAAGGGATGAACCATCACTTGGCGAGATGCCATAAGGAGGGTCCGTCGCGTCCCTGGAAGCTCTAGGGTGGATTTCTGACTGCGGCGAGTTCTCACTATTTAGGTATAAAGGGGACGGTAAGGCTGATTTCTTTTCGACCTGTGTAATATCTTTTCCTATCTATTTCCGCGTGCGGTGTTACGCCACTTTACCCCAGTCTGTGGGAAAAAAGATGGTGATGAATATTATATATATCATTATAAATATATATATATAGATATATATAGTATATATATATATATATTATATATATATATATATTTATATATATATATATATATACTAGTAATATATATATATATATATAATTATTATATACTATATATATATATAATATATATATATATATATATATATATAATATGATATATATATTAAATATATATAATATATATATATATATATATATATATATATATATATATATATATAATGATATATTTTATATTCA
>JABUQX010059250.1:0-5000 GCA_015478945.1 Trachelipus rathkii | reverse complement strand
TACCATAAATATATATTTAAAAAAAAATTAATAACAACGAGGCACCAGACAGTAAAATTTAATTTTTCATTCTATAGATATAAATTTGATGACTTCGTAAATTATATTTCTTTCTTAACATCTCAAATCAAGGATTTCCAATATCAAAATTGTTAATAATTATATTATTCCCTTTAAAAATTGATGTTAAGAACAGTAAATTGAAATTGTATTTCCGTAGTATTATATGTTTGGCGGACATGTGATCTTCATTATATTAGTAAAGAGTCACTTGTACAGTGTTTCATTACTTGCTTTTGATATTTCAACATATTACATTTTAAAAAATGAAAAAATATTATTGATGTCAGTCGATTTCTGAAACCAATGAAATTTTTATGTTTTACATTAAACAGAAACTAACCATGTTTTATTCAAACTGAAAAGATCCGTTAACGATTTTCCCTGCATATCGAAAGAACATAGCTTTCAATTTAATGCATGTATTAAATTATTATTACACATGTGGAACTTTTTGCGAAATGAATCCACCGACTTACCGGCAAAAGTTATATCGCCCGAAACAGGGACTTGAAACCCTGGACATTTAGGTTAAAAGCCCGGCGCTCTACGACTGAGCTATCCGGGTCTATTCTATGTGTAGTTTAGATCCAACAAATAAAAAACATTATCTTTCTAAAAAAAGAAAAGAATTTTGGAATATTTTATATTATATATATTATATATATATCCTGTTAGTATAATGTTTATTTATAATTTTAATATATATATATATATATATATATATATATTATACTAATATATATATATATTATATATAATATATATTATATAATTATATATAGATATATGTTAAATGTACATAGCCGCTACTTCATGAAAAAATTGCAGGTTGCCAGTTTGCTATTTATTTTTTATTGTGCTCGAAATCATAGACGTAGGCTTTATCTCGTTTTTTCTCTTTTTTTATTAATAGTTCTATAATAGAGTTTGTGATGTAATCTTGTGTATATTATATATTGTATCTTATTAGTTACGTGTATTTTTTTTTTTTTACAGTTCACCACACCTCACGGCAGAGCCCCTATGCAAAAAAGGGATTTAGTACTACAAAATTCCCCTCTAGCGGCATATTACGCAAGTATAAGCATCAAACGCAGGCTTTAAAGTAGGAGATGTGAATTATATCAGCAGGTAATACAAAAATAGATTGTATAGTAGAATTTCCAACGATATACAGATTTGTTAGTATCTATGAAAAAGGAAGCACCCTTCACAAGCTAGCCTGGAGGTTACCATATCAACACAAAACTCGTGCGCCAATTACACCACTCTCTTTTAATATATCGTTAACGTTATATTGGTTTGTCTTGCTGGATTGCGTATTAATTCCTCCTAGCATTCCCTTTTGTGTGTGTTGGTATCCTTATAGAATAATAGATTAATAGTATCGAGAAGATCTGCGCTACAGCTAATAGATTATTGGGTTTAATTAAGTTATTAGGTTACAATAGATTTAAATAAATAACTAGGACTATTTTTTCAAATTTTTATGTTTGAAGTTTTTTACTAAATAAAATGTACATGATTTTGAAAATGGCGGGCTAAATTTATTTTCCTTATAATATAAGCGATTGAAACATTAATTAATGTATATATATATATATATTTGGTTAGGTTAAGTTTGGTTAATTAAATTATGTAATTTATTTATAATATTTATATATATATATATAGTTAGTTTTTTTTATATATATATGTAGTTTAGTGGGTTTAGGATTGTGATTTTATGTTATAATAATGAGTATATATAATATATATAATTGTTATTTTATTTACCTTAAAAATAGTTTTCTGTTGTAAGAATTGTAGGTCACATGTTACAGGATTTAAGAGTCATATCTGTTCAAATCTATCTTCTTAATTTCTCTATATTAATTTTCTTGCTTATTGCTAAACGGCGTGTTTTGTATCTGCAGTGGTGAGTATTCTGTTGTGGTTGTTTTGTGTTGGTAGTATAATATATAATATATATGTAGGTTAGGTATGGGGTTTTGGTGTGTAGTATATTATATTTAGTAGGGTAGTTTAGTAAGTATTATGTGTCTATGATATATGGTGATTATTAGTAGTGAGTAGGGTAGAGGTATAGGGGTATAGGTATATGAGGGAGTATAATAGTAGTATATAGGTGAGGGGTGAGAGGGTAGGTAGGTTATATAGTATAAGTATGATATATATATAAAAAAGTTATAGTATAGGGGTAGTAGGTAGTATATAGGGTATATAGGTATTGGATATATAGTATAGTTAGGGTAGTAAGTATATTAGTATATATTGATATGGAGTATATATATATATATATATATAGTGAGGGTAGGGAGGGTATAGGGTTAGGGGTATAGTATAGTGAGTATTAGAGTATAAGTGAAGTAGGTGATACAAGCCTATTATAAGAAATTAGCAGGGCATATGATTAGGGCTGTTAGAGTTCGGTGACCGGCTAAGCTATTCGGCTTTCCTATTAGCCTTTAATCCAACAAAAAGCAATGATTTGTCTAGAATAAGCAGGGATTGTGTTGTACTAATTATTATTAGTGAGAGGTATATTATAGATATATACTAGTAGTAGTAGTATAATAGGTATAGGTAGTAGTAGTTAGGTAGTATAGTAGTAGGTGAGGGTAGGGGATGGTGAGAGTATAGTATATAGTAGTATATATAGATTTGTAGGTTATGAGGAAGGTATATATAGTATATGATATATAAAAATTATATGATATGAGTGGATAGTAATATATATATTATAGTAGGTTATATAGAGAGGGGTAGTAATATATATAGAGGTATATATGTATATAGTATACAGGTGATATATAGGTGAGTAGGTGAGGTAGTGAGGGTGATGAGTAGGGTGAGTGTAAGGAGTATAGTAGATTGATGGGGTGATATATGATAGATATAGAGTATGATTATAGTGATAGTAGATAGTATTAGGATGTAGGTATGTAGTATGAAGGTATATATAGGTATATATAGGTATATAGTATATATATATAGTATATACTATATATAGTATAGAGGGGGTGAGGGGTAGGTATAGGTAGTAGAAGCATGATTATAGGGGGTAGGGGGTGAGGTAGAATATGGGATAGGTATGGACATTATTTACAGGTCAAAAACTCGTCAATGTTTCAATAAGGAATTCCTATAAGGTTAAGAATAGTATGTTTGTAATTAGAAGAAAGAAAGCAGGGCGAATCAGTGAGAGTAGATAGAACACTCGGCGGGAAGGTCTCTTAGGAATATGATTAAATGAAAAGCACATTGGATTAATGAAGATCGCGTTACCGTGTATGGTAGTACACGAAGAAGTATGAAAGAAAGAATTTTGGTAGTAGTGAGGTATAGGGGTAGGGGTAGTGGATGAGGGTAGAGGTGAGGTTAAGGGGGTAGGTATAGGTTATAGGGTATAAGTATATAGTAGAGTAGTATATGTATAGGTGTTAGGTATAGGTAGGTATAGTTAGAGATATATATGAGTATGTAGTAGGTAGTATTAATATATATAGCATGCGATTTGCCAAAGAGTAGAGAAGGTGCGATCAAGAAACGAAGTAGTAGGTATTAATTTAATCTGTGAAAGTGGTGCGTGCTGAAAAAATAATACAAGAGAAAAGAGAGGAGCGCGTGCAATGTAGAGAATGGAGGGTATGAAATGAGAATAACAAAAACCGAGGATGGGAGTGGCGTGTTGAGAGTTGAGAAGTTGTGAAGGTTGTTCTCTGTATGGCTATAAGTACACATGAGAAGGTTGTGTGGGGTGGGGTATGACGTGGAGTAGCGTTATGTTGTTTTTGTTTTCCGGGTTGGTGGGTGGGGTGGCGTCGTCGAATATTTTTTGTTAAGGCCTTGTCCGAATAGCAGAATTTTTTTAGAAATAAATATCTGGTGGATTGTGTAGGAGAGATGGGGGTGTGTGTGGAGGGAACAAAGTGTAAGAGGCTAATCTCTTTCGTCTAAAGGAGAATACGAAGGGGTGAGCGTGGAGACGCAATATCCCTTGTGCAATGTGATGAGTGAGGAACTCAGCGATGGGCGAGTAAGGGGTGTCGGAGTGTGGGTGTATTTTTGGTAGGTATTCACTTCATTTAAAATGGACTTCTATCCGCGATGAAAAAATATATGTAGTTGGCTTCAGTCAGTGTTTCTAGAAACAACTTTTTCGGCGGCGATTAAACCAGAGAGACGGAGGCGGATTTTTTCATGGGCGGGATGGTCACGAGAGAGTATTATCGAGTTGTTAACTAGTATTAGAATGTAGTTTAGAATGGATATGGGATGTGAGGTTGACATTTGGGTGGCCGGAAACTTTTACGAATTAGCCCACGACCTTACTGGCAGAAAATTATACCGCCCGAACAGGGACTTGGACCTTGAAACGCTAGGTTTAAAGCCTAACGCTCTACCGACTGAACTATCCTGGTTTCGAAAAAACTTTTATTTAAAAATAAAAACAAAATTAACTCTCTCTCTCTCTGTAAAAAAAAAATTACCGCCTAAATTCTATAATATATATTATATATAATATATATATATATATATATATATATATATATATTATATATATATATATATATATTATATATAATATATATTATAATATATATATATATATATATATTATATATATAAATAAATAATAATATTTATATATATGATGGGGACAAGTTTTACAAAGAAACAAAAAGGTAAGAAATATGTTTTAAATTAGAAAAGAAAGTTGAAAACCACCGGAACCTTTTGAAAAAATAAATTAAACGACCTTTTCAATAATACCGTTGCCTATTATAACATAAAATAGACAAAAGAATTTGATTATACATATGCGTGAACACTAAAATAAAAATGCGTTTTAAAAGAATATTGTGTTCTTAGCTTTAATCCTGATATTTTGGTGTTGAAAAAATTATAATAAAAAAAACATTCCTTAATACCAT
>JABUQX010059249.1:37500-41247 GCA_015478945.1 Trachelipus rathkii | reverse complement strand
AGAAGGTAACAAAGGTAGGTGGTCACCTTCATTTTCACCGTTTCCTTTCATCTTCATTTCAGTCACAGCAAGCAAATCAAATTTGCCCTTTCTAAATACATCCATCACCCTCTCCTCAACATTTATTCTTCTCTGACATTCCATGTAATCCATGCGATTCATACATTTTTGCCATAGAAGGTCGCACGCAATCACCATCTCCGAGGTGCATGCATTAGCATTCCTGGCAAAAGAGCGTAGTGGGCAGCCAACCCAACTACCACCGCTCCTTAGTCGACTTCTACGACACGCGAGGGACATATGATGTGAGCAGTTCTTTCTCTCCAACACATAGGATATAAGGGACAGGATGTCTGTAAGATGTTCAGAAGAGGGGGTGGTTATAAGTATTGATATGTGATAAAAGTGGTGTCTGTGTTGTCTGAGGATGTGTGTGGAAATGTGAAATAATATAAGTTTTGCAAAGTTTATAGAGTAAATCTAAATTTATAAACCTAATATATATAGTAGTATGTAGGTGTATATATATATACAGCAGCATATATATATATATATATATATATATATATATATATATATAGTTATATATATAATGTATACAGTATATACAAATTTAGAGAGTAACACAAAATAAACTAAATAGACGTCCTCTATAATTACTTTGGAAAGATATTGGAAAAAAATATCTGCAGGATATTTCGTCACATTACGCTAAAGTCAACAATGGTACAGAAAAATCAAATTATATAAATCAACTGATTTTTAACGTGATTTTAAAAAAGTTTTTTTATTTTTTAGTAAAATTTTTTTTTCTACTACAATTATTCTAGTTATCACCTGTTTAATGATAAGTATATTTCAGCTATATAATAAGTAAGTAAATTCATCAATATAGCTTCAAATCATTTTCAATAAAGAAATAAATAAAATTGATTACTCAGGATATATAGCATATATATATAGTGTATATATATATATAGTTATATATATAATATATATGTTATATATATATATATAGTTAGTATAGAAAGATATATTATATATATATAGTAGTATATATATATATATATATATATATATATATATATATAAAGTAATATATATAGTTATATATATATATATATATATATATACATAGTTATTAAGATCAGAGTGGGCTGCCCGCACTCTAAGTCCGCACCTCCGCACCCGCAATTGCGGACCACCAAAAATTGTGGAATTGGGTGATTGCGATAACAAAAGTTATGATCAGTAGCCATGGAATGCCTAAATCATTCGCACAGGAATTGCGGAATCGCAATTAATTCCGCAATTAGAGGACTACAAGCCCTAAGGTTTATTTGTTTTTCAACTTTAAATTTTAAAACAATGTACAATATTAGGCATGTATTAGTCTTAGATAAGGGTAATAAAAATAATTTGCAAATAGAATAATTCATTTACCTGACATTTTGGTTATATATATAAGAAGAAGAAATATATATATATATATATATATATGTATATATATAATAGATAGTATATAGCAGTTGAGTATATATATATATATATATATATATATTAGAGTTATAATAAAAAAATTTGTAAAATTTTTAATTCCTGTTGTCCCAAATGATAAACTTTTGTGATCTGATTACTATAACATTATTATTATTGCATGTGGCTTTAATTAAAAACTTCCCGCACCAACCTGTTTCAGTATCAGTGTGTGTGTCACGAGATCTGTATGTACGTTGCTGTATCCTGTAGCAAATAAAAAGTAGATCCTTATAAAATCGCTTATCCTTATTTTCATTAATGATTTTCTTTTTAAATTGTTATTTACTAAATGACTTATGAAAAAGGAAAACGTAAGTGTCAAACGTTTAGCATCACATGCAGCTAAGTTGGTGACGCATTTTCAGTAATAAAGCATTGCTCCAGTCTGGCCGAAGATGGAATCAGTGTTCAACACTATCACAGTCAGGTGTTTGGCGAGCTGTTATAAGAAGTAGCGAAGATGCGAAGCGTAAAATAAAATCTATTTTGCAAGAGAAATATTTCTGCCTTCGTTTTGAAGGTAAGCGAATTGCAAACCACGAGTATCAAGTGGTAATCTTAGAGGATTGAAATTAGGTATAGTAAAATGTGAATGTTGATTATCACATTATATTTTTAATGCAAAGTTTGGTGAATCAATTTGATGCATTGAAGAACTTCAAAATAATCGTATGTGACACAACATCAGTAAATACTGACGAGTGAATGGAATTGTTAAAAAATTAAAAACTGAAATGGTCACATGAAGATTTGGTCAGCCACAGTACATTGGCGGCCAGCATCATATTCTTGATAGAATCTTAAAGCATGTGTTAGACTTCTTTAATCCAATTTCTTCTACCAAACCAACTCTCAACTATGAATTCGTGGACGAAGTGATAAAACAATACGATATCTTGCAGCAGTCCTACAAGCCAGAGAGTGAAATGATAACTATTCAAAATTCAGGTTGGCTAGATGATTTGATTTCTGTATGAGTTATGGTGAGCATTCCTGGCTTCCTTAAAGAAACTAGTGCGTACCCCGTAATTATTTGGAGAAAATTACCGTCTCTTCTCAATGATGGAATTCACGTGCTTACATTGTACTTCCTCCTTCCTGGGTAATGAAGAATCCCTCAATTGGAAACACCAGGCGCTCATCTCAAATACATGGCAAGAAGCCTGGTTTTCTAACCAAATGTTTAACGCACAGATTCACCAGAAATTGATTGATGGAATTTCCGAATTAAATTGCTCTGCAGCCATGAAGTGCTTTGAAACTCACTGAAATGTTGACAGATCCGTTGTAGATATACCACAGACGAATATTTGTGCCGAACGAGGGGTGAAATTAGTGGAAGAACTGTACCAGAAATGCAAAACAGATAAATATTTGAATTTGAAGCTTATTGCAACTAATACATTTTGATTGTGATGAATGTACTTAAAGTTTCAGAATTTTCATTGTCATATTATTTTGAATATTTTTATGAATTGAACGAAATAATTATGTCATTTTCTGTCATTATTAAAAGTTCATTGATTTTTAGCCACAGGCTAAAGTACTTTCATTATAATCAATATATAAGAGAGATAGTATATATATATATATATATATATATATAGCATATAAGAAAGTATATATATATATATATATATATATATATATATATATATATATATATAGTATATATGGTTATATATATATATATATATAAATATCCTACCAACTGAAAGGTGGCCTCCCTCTCTCATGGGAGGTTTTGGAGCACTGTTTGGGACATAGACCTATGCTGATGCATCACAGCCCTCCGCCTCATTTCAAACTTCCAGCTTGAATTCCCTGAATGATGACTTGAAGGAGATCTTCAGGAAGAGGGTTATCAGTGAGGTGCTGATAAACGTGACTCCTGGCCACGACAACGATGGTGCGCCCAAGAGCAGGAGCAGATGGAAAACGACCCCTTTCATTACATGAAGGCGAATGACAACCAGCCTCTGGCTATTGACCACCATGAGGAAGACTTGAAGGCTTTTGAGATTTGGAACAAGCTGAAGGTGAAGAGGAATCCCACTGTCTGTATAACACCTATTCCCCCAGCAGCACAGAAGTCTGGACCCTTTATCATACAATTCCCTGTCCCCCTTCCGCGGTTGTGGAGAAATTGTTTAGTTTGGGCTCTAATGTTCTCAGGCTTAAGAAGTCATCCCTGACTGATGAGAATTT
>JABUQX010059249.1:0-32500 GCA_015478945.1 Trachelipus rathkii | reverse complement strand
TCTGAACTTAATGTAATGCTTTTTCTTTAGCTTTTTATAAAAGTTTTTACTTCTTCTTTGAGCAAACAAATTTTGTTTTATTCTTTTGATCAATAATATCAAAGGGAGCTAATTTGTATTGTGGATTAGAACTGTTGCAAGGACATAAAGTTACTGGGTACCAAACGAACCCTACCAGAATTTAAAAGTCTATCTTTCATACCGAAATGGCTTGCCAAAAGTTTTATAATATTTTTTGCAATGCATTAACTGCAGGTACACAAATGATAAATCAACATCATCATCACTCGTCTTTTAGTTAATTCTTCAATTGGTTGTAGCAATTCTTCATTAGCTTCCAGTGATTTGGGTATTTAAGATATCTAGATTGCTTTTCGAATTTGAAGAATATATATACCTTCGTACTTGTCGTATGATCCTTTGCAGCATGTAATATGACGAATTCCACTTGTTTCCACATCTTGGATAAGTTTGTGTATTGGCAAATTAGATTTTTGAATTTTAGTTGTAGCAATTGGGTGATCAAATCCAAATGACCTACAATTTTCCTACATAGATTAAATATTTAATTGATTTTTGAGAAAATCAATTAAAGATTACTAGCTGTAAGGAATGAATAAAACGTCTCATTTATAACACCTGTCGCTCTCATATCTTTTGTAATGTTTGGTGCGTTATCTTAGGACAACATGAATATTTTCTCTTTTTAAATCCCAGCTCATCTTTTAAACATATATTTTCTGCTGAATGAGAAACACTAAACTACTGATTTGTAATGTTTCACTCTTCCTTTGAAAATCTTTATCATCCAATGCCCCTGTAATATATTTATATAGCGCATAGCAGAGAGCTGCAAGTCCTGAAAATTAACTGATAGCTGATATTAAGCTTGAATTTCTTGCAGCTGAAGTGTTATTTCGTTTTTACCCCTTTATATATTGTTTGGATAATCTCTTCTGAAAAGTACTTTTGGAATATTATATTGTGAACATAAGTGATTTATTAATCTCTTAAATTAGTTTTGAAAGGTAAGAAAATGGTAGATTGTCCACATCAATCAATTCCCCACTCTGAAACAAATTTCTGTGTTTAATATTAATTTCAAGTCTTTGTTTCTTATCAGTTATTTCAAACAGTGTAGGTTGAAGAAATCTTTTTAATAGAGGTAGAAGTTGATGAGATGGGAGGGACATGGATCATCATCTGCTGTATCTGTGATATCATGTTTTCTTTTTCCACTTTTCCTCTTGAATATTCAGATATTTCTTTTTATCTTCAAATATATGGTTTTATGTTTCTCTTCAAGATGATCCAATAACGTTTTGTGCTATAATATTTTGAACCTTTCTTTGCTTCCTCTGATAGTAATGTACCCTGTGTGTATTAATAAGTAGTTCACACCTCGTGGTTAGCCGCTTTTCAAGGAGTGTAAACTTCCAAGTAGTTACTACCTAGACGTATGAAGTGCATCATAATTGAATGCTAATAATCCTTCCTCATATATATATATATTTGTATATATATATATAAAGATATAGCAGGCATATATATATATATATATATATATATATATATATATATATATATATATATATATATATATATACATATAAAAGGTGTAAGTAAAATGGAAATTTTCATCTCCGGTCGGACTCTCATCTCCGGGCCGGAATTCAAAATTTCACTGGCCTCCGTCTCCGGGCCTCCGGCCAAAACACTCCGGTGCATCACTAATACAGAGAGAGTATATATATATATATATATATATGTATATATATATAAATAAAGAGAAATATATATAAATAACTGAATAACTTAATTAAACTAAATAATAATTATATTTTACTAAACTTATTGTCAATTAGAGTAATTAATTAAAATTATTTACTAATTTTATCAAAATAATAATTAAAAGGCAATTTGTGCCTAAAAAAATCTACAAAAATCCCCCCAAACGAATTTAAAATGTACCATTTTTATTTATTTTTGGACAATATTTATTTCACCATCTAAATTTTCTTTTACATTTAAAATAAGGGCCAGAACCCACCCATGGAGTTGATTATTCAATCAAGTGTGGCCACTTCCCTGTAGGCCATGGTGGGTCCTGTACAAACAAATATATACAAACAATATATATATATATATGCAGAGTGCTATATATAGAGAGCAGAGAAAGATATATATATATATATATGGGTGCAGTATATAGAGATATATAGATATATATATATATATATATATATATATATATATATATATATATATATATATATATATATATATATATATATATATATATATATATATATTAAACAACTAAATAGATGAAACAAATATTTTATTTTACAAAGATTACAATAGGATTCAATATTTATGATTTTAAATACTATCCAAATTTTGAACAAAATAAAATAGACTATCAATTATGATAATTTTTTTCACAAATTATTTAATTTAGTTTAGTTAGTTTTGAACCTAAATAAGTTTTCCAAAAATTCACAATGTACAAAAAGTGCAAACCTTATAATTTTCTCTTTCTTCTTCTTCAATCATTTCCATTGATTCTCTTCTACTTCTCTTATTAGTTTCATATTGACTTAAAGAATTGGAAAAATTCTCTCAGGAGGTAAAATGTTGTCAGGAAATTGATGTAATATTTGATTTTCAGGAGAATCTGAATCTTTTAGATTACCAAATTTTTTTTCTTCGTGTTTATTACTTCTCTTTCGCTCATTAATTTCTGATATAGCTACTAATCCTATTATTTTTAAAGATTCTCAGCACTTATGTTCTGGTAATATTTCTCTGTGTTACATAACCCTTCCATTATACACATATAACCTCCAATAAAGTTTAATTCAATGGGCTTAATGTCTCTCATTATTATAAATGGATGTTTGCAGTGAGTCTGTTTAAAAATTTCTTCAAAATATTCACTACAAATGGACAAGACAAGTTTGTGAACAGGATAGAATTTACCTTGACAGGCAATTGTGACATCACAGAGAACATCCTGAGAGAGAATATATATATATATATATATATAGAGAGGCATATATAGTTATAAGGTATATATATATATATATATATATATATATATATAATATATATATATATATATATATATATAAATAGTATATATATATATATATATATATATATATATATGTTATATATAGTATATACATATATAAGGTTATATATGTATATATAGTGTCACATATATATATATATATAAGAGCAGCAGTATATATATATAAAGTTGTTATATATATATATATATATATAAAGGATATATAGATATATATATATATATATATATATATATATACTATATTATATATAAAAGATAATATAGGATAATAAGTGACGTCTCCCCCACCACACCTAAACATCATCATCAAAGTGAAACAAAAATTCTACCAATCTCAACATGATAGGATGTCAATTCTATTGTAAATCACTGATCAGCAGATTATCCCCTGCATCAAACACTGTAACAACCCCTTCCACTTAGAAATAAAAAAGCTACACCAGCAAAATACTATACTATATACAACAATGTGGGAACAAACTTTGACTAACATAAAGAAACTCTAACAATAGTATACAGATAATACATCCGCCTCTTCCTAAATTATGCATCACCTGCCTGGGATCCCACAATATCATAATTCAATATACGGAAATCAGAAACTGTTCAATATATCCATCATCTACTCACTGAAACAAAAATTATCCTTTTAAAAGCTGTCAATTTTACAATAAATCACTCTCAATAGATCCCCCCTGCATCAAACATTACAATAACCCCCCTCCCCAAATAGAAGGAAAAAAAATCACACCAGCATCATACTATTCTAACATATGCAACAAGCTTCAACCACCCTACCAACACAAGTTCCCTTCAGATATTCCCATTACTAAAAATATTCATCCACATTAACTTTTAGGAATTATCTTTGCATATACCAATAACCATACTTAAAACACATACACCTAAAATATACCCCATGGAACAAACTTTGGACTGTCAAACCAGCGTAATACTGTCCTGTCTCCACCCTGGGCACCATCCCTCCCATCAAAAATATAAATTTAGAATCAATAAAGCTCTCTAATCTCAACTGCCAAAGATGTTTTTTCCAGACTAGCAATGACAGAGGACATCTCCTGCTAGACTGCTGTGACATCACATAACAGACCTCAGACGCAACTTCAACACACTTTGTCTAATGGATGTCTGGGCCTACCCTACTGTGGTGGGGGAGCAGGGCTGACAAAGTGTATATATATATATATATATTATATATATATATATATATATAGAGAGTAGTTAAGGTTATATATATATATATATATATATATATATATAAGGTTATGTTATTATATATAGTATATAGTATAGTATATATATATATATATATATATATATATATATATATATATAGTATATATGTAGCAGCAGCATATATACATATGTTAATTGATTAACACAGCAGCATATATATATATATATATATAGTATATATATATATATATATATATAGGTTATATGAGCAGCAGCAGTTAGCAGGTATATATATATATATATATATATATATATATATATATATATATATATAAAGATTGAAATATTAAAGTTGCAATATTTTTAAATCAATAACAAGATAAACTAAACTTTAGTAATAGTATATTAAAATATAATATATTATTTTGAGTCAATTACTTGAAAATAATCATTCATTTTTAAGATACCTTTATTTAAGTCTAAATGATGTAGGATAATATTTATAATATTTAAAAAATTTAAATACTTAAATTTAAAATTTTAAAACAACAGTTTTCATGTAAAAATATGTAAAACAAACTATAAATACCTGTGAATAGATAGCTCTCAATTTTTTTAACACTGTAGTACAATGACTATTCCACTTCAAGCTTAGAAGTCCATTCATTTCCTGTTGTATTATATATATATATATATATATATATATATATGTTATAAATTTATATATATTATATATATATATATATATAGTATATATATATATATATATATATAGTAAAGAGTATATATATATATATATATACCTGTATATATATGTTAAAGAATATATATAAGTTATTATATATATATATATATATATGTTAAGGTTAAGCATATATATATATATATATATATATATATTATTATATATATATTATAATTACACGAATTACTTAATTTCTATAGTCCTTTTGGAAAAATATTAAGATATGTAATATTCTGGAATGTACCATACCCTATATTACTTTATATTTCCATTGATATATGAACTTTAAGTTTTTGCTTTGGCAACCTTTCCCCCAATCAGACTTAAGCCCATATTAATGTTTTAAAGACAGCTTGAGAAAAGAGCTAATTTTGTGTTAAATTGTTGTCTTTTGGGGTTAAGTATCTGTGCAAAATAGTAATTATATTAACAGGAAACTGTGAAAGTATTAAAGATAAAATTAATTTTTATTACATTATTTTTTGTGCTGCATTATCGGAATATGGTGCTTGTAATAAACTGAAATTACAAAGAAAATAAATGTTCTTTGGAAAAGACTTTTCAAAACCTTGTGCATGATTCTTTTTCTTCAAGACTATTTTCAATTTATATTTTGTTCATATATATATATATATATCATATATATATATATATATATATATATATAGGTATATATATATATATATATATATTTATATAAATAATATGTTAAGGTTTTGTGTTATATATATATTATATATAGTTATATATAAAGATAGAGCATATATATATATATATATATATATATATTATTATATTAAATTATATATAGGTATATATATAGGTATATATGTATGTAGATATATAAAAAGAATATATATAAGGTTATATATATATATAAAGATATATATATATATATATATATATATAAAAAGTATAAGTTGGTTAAGGTATATATATATGTCACCAGAATAGTTTTTCCATTGATCATTAAAAACATATGAATGTGCCTTTCAAAAACTTTTGGCAATTTCCAAGCTTTAAATTTTTTTTTTATTATTTTTAGATGGCACCTGGCAACTGACTAGCAGTGAGCTAATACAAAAAAGGAGAGTAGCTACTACCTTGGTGTCTCTTCAAATGTTGTGGAGAATTTCCCACTGTGCTTTCTCTAGACAAAGTGCCCAGAATATTGTTTTTCAGTGACCATGTGTTGCAAACACATGCAAGGGGAAGAAAAAGCTGGAAAATGTGCCAAGGAAAGAAATTTGCCAGCAAACAGGGTGAACAAAAGTGACCATCATGGTGCTCCTTGCAGTAGCTCATGACCTACCTTCTACCTTTCTCCCTTAGTCTCTCCTATAAAACCACACTCCTAAAGCAAGTGATAACTAAGAACCCTCACTTAAAAGCGTCTAAGCTCAAGAAACATCACCCAAAGCTGTTAAAAGATGTCACATCCATACCATCCAACATCAATTACCATGCCTTTTCATTGCAGTGTCAGAAAGCTCCTCCTCATCTACACCATGATGACAAGACTATCCTTTGCCAATAAAAACATTCACTAGACACCTGAAGACTGGAGGAAAGGGATGTGGTTGGATGAATTAACATTTCAGTGTATCCAGAATCAGCCAGGGGGAGTTCAACAGCATTCTTCAGTCAGTCAATACAACCCCAAAGTCACAGTCGGTACCATAAAGCACTCCGAATCTGTGATGGTGTGTAGTTGTTTCAGTAATGCTAAGGAGAGAGGGGCCTACACTTCTTGCCCAGGAATGTGATGATGAATGGTGACTGGCACATCACTCTTTTGGAAGATTATCATCTGGATGCTTCAATATTCATGGATGCACAATGCTCATGGGTGGTTTAATGACCCCAATGTTACTGTCTTGGAGTGGTTTGGCAATAGCATAGACCTCAACTCCAAATGCCTGGAATTATGTGAAACCTGGAAAGTTAACATACTAGATGAAAATTATATTGAGGAAATACTCTGAAAGTGACAAGAAAAGTAGACAGAATAAATATTCTTCTACATTTTGAGAAGCAATTTAAGGGTTAAAAGATCAAGTTAAGACATTTGGAAATCAAGTTATAATAGTACAGAATAAGAGAGTAGTAAATGACCATACAGAAAGTGTTTTGGTGTGTTGAACTGACCAACATTTAGTTATATTATGTCAGATACATTAGTGGATAGTCACAACTCACTGTTGCAAGAGCTTGAGGAGAGGCTGAAGGAGTTAGGAATGTTCTCTGCAGAAAGGCTATTTCTCAGTGGGGTCATGATAAGTCTACAAAATTTATAATAGAGACATAGAGACCAATAAATTCATAACAGACCACGGACAGGAGACCAGGGGGGGGGGGACATCATAAGAAAATTAAAAAATTAAGAAGCCATGCCATCTTGATATAAGAAAATATTCATTCAGTAAAAGGGTTGTTAATTTTTGGAATGGTTCACTGTAGGAGGTTGTTGAGTGTGACAAGCTTACAACATTTAAGAAAGGATTGGATAGGTATATGGATAGTACTTAAGCCCGGTATCAGAAGTCATCAACAATCGACTAGCCACAATTGGCAGCGTTATTTTAGTTATGGTAGTTATTACAGGTTAAATCTGCTGTTTATGACTGACAAACTTATTAAAGCTTGCAGTGTGGTAGCATGTACCTTTAGCTATAGTTTTTTCTTTTGATAGTAGGCTAGGTGTATGCTATGTAAGTTACTGACAAGCCCTAGGGTGCTGTATGGGTTGTGCATGAGCACAGTGGGTGATTGGTTCTTTATCTTAGTTAACTGGGACAGTCTCGATAGGCACACATGGATCTTACTGTCTCTATACTTTATGTTATATCTTTTTCTTGGTCCACAGCCTCAAGCCAATCCCCATTCATACTGTAGTTAAATCTTTTATTTGAATAATTCCTAGATGAAGAACCTTAAACTTTTTACTATTAAAATTCATTTGCCACTTATCTGCCTACCCAAGAAGTTTATCAAGATCATTTTTAATCTTTATAGCCTACATCATCATTATACCTTAGTGAGGTAGCCACTTTGGTATCATCTGCAACTTAGAAACCATACAATTAAGTCTCTGATCTAAATTATTTACCGTATATATATTTGAGAAACAATACTGGCCCCAGCACTGAACCCTGTAGGACACCACTCTTCACTATTTCTCATGATAACTTATTGCCATTTAGTAGTATACTGCTTTATATTCCGCAACCATTCTTGAATCCAACCATGTACCACTCCACCTATACCACATTATGATACTTTTTGCATTAGCCTTATGTGGGGAACCTTATCAAAGGCTTTGCTGAAGTCTAAATATAAATCAACTGGATTTCTTCTGTTAATGAATGACATGATCTACCCTTTCTAAAACCATGCTGGAAGCAATACAATATCTTATTATATTCCAAATATTTCTCAATATTTCTCTATGTGACCTTTCAGTAACTTTTCTAAAACTTTTACAACCAGAGATGTTCAAGCTAACTGGCCTATAATTTCCCAATCTACCTTACAACTTTTCTTATAAATTGGCACAACATATACTGTTTTTGTGTCCTCTGGTACCTCACCAAATGTTATAGATTGCTTAAAAATCAAATATATGTACATTTGCATACTATTACCCTCCTTCAAAATTCTACTGTATAAATCATCAGGGCCTGTAACTTTACTTGGGTCAATATGGTTCAGTAAAGATTTAATTTCTTTTATTTCAAATTCAAATTTTGTAAGTATTTATAACATACACCAGAACTATTATTCACCAAACTATTATCCAATCTTTTCTCAGTAAACATTGACATAAAATAAGCATTAAAAATGTTAACCAACTCCTTATCTGAACTCACTAAATTTTTATCAATTTTAATTAAGACCAAAAATTGTCCTATTCTTATAAATTTATAAAAGCTAAAAAAAATTTTGGGTCCTTATTACTATTCCTTGCTAAATTAATTTCTGACTCTCTCTTTATCTTTCTTATTGACTGGTTAAGTTCATTTTTATTTTCCTATAATTTTATAAATCTTCTACTCTATTAGCTACTAACCGAAAATTTTAAAACATGCTTTTCATTCATTCTCTAATAATCTCACTATTTCACCAAATACTTTTTCTCTTTGCCATCCTAATAGGTCTATATTTAAAACATACTGGTTAGGTGATTATAAGCAGTAATTTGAAAGTAGCTAATTAGTGTGTGGAAGCAAGGAATAAACCTAATAAGATGCTAGGTATAATAAATCAAAATGTTATTTACAAGAGTAAGGAAGTTAAGTAAAATGTACTATAGCTATGTTAGGCCAGTGTTAGAGTAAATTGTCACAAGTTTGGGTTCCTTATTTAAGAAAATATGATGGAGAGTACAACATAGGGTAACAAGGATCATCTCTGGATTTGAGGATAAGAGCTATGAGGAGGGACTTAAGAAGTTAAAAATGTTTTCTGTAAAAAGGAGATTTCTTAGAGGGGGCATGATATAACTCTATAAAATATTTGTCATAAAAATAGAGCAGAGGGTCTTCAATGCCAATTTTTATAAAAATCAGAGCACAGATGAAAAAAAAAAATGAATAAAAAAAATAAAAATAACTGATGTCTTTAGAAAAAAGTTACAGCCTCTCAAACTTGAAAAAAAATAACAAAGACTCTTCTTATAGTCAAACTGACCTGAACTCCTATCTTATCTCACATTACGAAATAGGTGACTATAAAAACTGCAAGCAATTTGAAAAATATAGTCAATACATATTTAAATTACAAAACCATAGCATTATTAAAATATCCATTTTCATAATTTTTTATTTTATCATACCAGTATTTGCACATTAACTTTGTACAGACTATATAAATTGCAACAGCCTAGCTATAACTTTAGTATTATATATATTGTTCAATATGGAAGTATGTGGTGCTACATTATCAGATGTACAAAGCAATGTAATAAATTTATCTATGATTTTTATAGTTTCCTAAGGCTACTTTCATTCAGTTGTATTAGAAAAGCCTACAAGATTTTTTAAAAACTTTGAGAGGCTATAACTTTCTTTTTCCTAAAGATGTCAGTAATTTTTACTTTCCTTATGCATTATTTTTTTTAGTCTATGCTGCGATTTTTATAAAAATCGGCATAAAATACCTTCTCCTCTATTATTACCATATTGCTTCTATTGATAATACTGAGCAATAAATTCTTTTATTCTGATACTGAGAACATAATAAAGTTTAGACATGTAATCTTGATACAAGAAAATATTCATTAAGTTAAAAATAAGGATTTCTTAATTTTTGGAATGGCTTATTACAGGGACTATTGTGTGACTCACTTGCAACATTTAAGAAAAGATTGGATAAGTATATGTGTGGTGTTGATCTGTAGTAGTCATTATATACTCACTCCTTCAGAGTAAACATTCTTGTACACAGTGAACAATAATCTGCGTTACTCTTCAGTTCTTCTCTAGCTAGCTAGGATCGATATCCCACACACTCTCCACTATACATCCGCTATACATGCCATAGGTCGTGAGCTGATTCATACATACACTTATATCCACAGACCAAGACCATATCTCATCAAACCTAATATTATCGAGCTCTTTTCATCTATATTTCATCCTCCCTATTGTACATATTTTTACTGAGTGTGTGCCACTACTACTATCACATAGTTCAAGTCGAGAATACGATTCATTATTTCGTGCATTTGATTAAGTATCTTTTGAGCTCGAGTGAGCATGCCCCTAAGATCTTGGCGAGTGACTGAAACATGTGATGCGCTTTAGATTTATGAATTATTACGCACTTATTATATTTCGAGACAATTAACTGCACATATCATTACTATATTACACACACGGCTAGAGAACACCCAATTAAGTAAAATCGCAGAATTAGGTAATGTGTACTGGATTTTTTTTTAAATTTTTTATTAATGTAAACTAACCTAACCTAACCAAACTTAGTTGTATCTTCAATAAGTACCTAAATTTTATACTAAGAAATAGTATGGGATGAAATATATAGATGGCACAGCCTGACATTCTAGTATTGCTGAAAAGTCAGGGACTTTGTGCCATCTCCAAATTACTTTTCGGGAAGGGTGTAAAAAACTCAACTCTGGATAGGCACATGTGATTTCTTACTGCCTCTTGATTTCTCATTTCTTTTCCTTTTAGAGAGCAGACCACACCAACGAAGGGCATATATGCCGTACCTCCAGGCAGACAAAATACTGCCCTTCAAGCTATCCTTACCTCAAGGCAAATGAACCAACTGCAACGAGAGCCCGTGATACTCTCAGACCCAATGCAAAGATTATGCCCAATGTGTTCGTATTTTCTCTTATTTCTAAAGACAATGACTCTTAAAAATAACAATAGGCCTATTTTCAAACAATTGACTATACTAGCGCAAAACTATTTGTGGATATCTAAGATTATAGGGTAAGCTTTGGCTTTACCTATTAATAATCAAAGTACTTACCAAAAATTTGACTATAGAATATTAAGCTTTAAGTATATTATGAGTGCCAATACCACAACTAATATATTGCTATTCTATAAATACAATTACAATACCTATAATTATAATGCCAATGTAGTGATTTAAAAATTAACCTTACTTTAAGTTTAAAATTATCATAATAGGTTGCATAGCATAAGTATCAAAATTAATCCCATAGTATAAATATATAACGATAATTGTATTTATACTATGAAGGTAGGGATGCCAAAAGGGTATTAACATATTATCTGAATATCTGTGGTATTAATATATATTTATATATCAATATTGATACTTTTTAGATACAATCGAAAAATTTTCGATGAATATATATATATATTTTTTATTGATATTATTGAAATTAAGGATTGAGAATTTCTCATGATGTTTTGACTTTGTTTTGTTTTTGAGAGCGGACTCACCAAAGAGGGCATATGCGTCCCTCCGGCAGCAAAATCTGCCTTTAGCTACACGAGCTCAAACAGTGAACCCCTGTGACGAGAGCCCGTGATACTTTCCGGATGTCTTCATGGCAAGAATCGATTTATCAATTGTAATTCCTTCCTTCATGTTTATTGTAGCCTACGCCTGGCACCGCATTCCGTATGGCTAGCGTGGCAGTTTACCAAAGCCGTTTTTCCCGCTTGGTAGGTCTATATAGCTTTCTAGATCTATATAGGCTGGGTTTGTTCTGCTGTCACTTGCTCGTACAACTTTATATAATAATCGTCTCGCATATGAGCTGTGATCAGGTGTAGACGCTGATCCTGCTGAGTTGTGGGTGTGCTGGATGGAGTGCGTCACTGAGGCGTTTAAGATCATTGGTGAATCGTTTCTTGTCTTCTTGGATGCTTGAGGCAATCCCTGGCTACCGACATTCATCAGATCCAACCTCAATCGTACAGCATTTCAGCAACAGCACTACTATTCACGACTTCCGCAACATCAGCAGATAGCACTATACTAATGTTGTATAATCACTGTGGCAGATGGGATATTTTCAGCTGTTTTTCGCCAAATTTATTAAGGTTAACTTTTATAACTCAGTCTGTCACTATGAGGTGATTGGGACATTCATAGGTGTCCCGGAACTCTAAAAATGTTCCGGGAGAATTTGAAGATGTCCTGGGAATTTTAAGATGTCGAGACGAGATATGCTCAAAGTGGTCTTGGATTTAATGTGATATTCAATATTTTTAGGCGTTTTGGGACATTTGATGGTGTCTCGAGAACTTTAGGTGTTCTTTTGGACAATTTGAAGGAAATGTTCCGGATATTAAATTTACCTAAATATCCTAAAATTTATCGGACATTAAAATGTACGGAGACTTTATGATGTCCAGGATACTTAAGATGTCCCGTAAATCTTAAGTGTTCTGGGACTTTTAAAATTGAGATTTTTGATCTAATTATTTTAAGAACTTTAAGATTTCCTCAAGGTAATTGTAATGTCCGGGACATCTTGAGGTCGTCCGGGGATTTAAAATATTTCAGCCTCTTACACGTTGGTGCGCAATATAATCATTTTTTTTTTTTTACTCCGAGTGCACAGGTCAAATCATACATTGAGTCTATAGCATGTTAATGATAGTTTTACAATATTTGACGAAACTTTTGCACTGTTTATATTTGGGCCAATGCCACCGGTAGACACCCGACATGTTTATCTCGTTTTTCTGCTTAAGTGCCAATGCACAAGCGGTGGTACCCCTTTTTTTCTCTTCGATTTGAAATCCGGATATTATTTTCCTTAGAGATTTATTGAAGTAAATGTATTGCTTAGAAAAAAAAACTAGTTTTGTTGCATAAGGATAGGGTTCAATTTTTGACTCGGGCTGAGCCCCATTTTCACTCTCCCCTAAAAATGGACCAATAAAATTTCGTAAATTCTCAGCCGATTTGGCACCTTATAAAACACCAACTGTAGCCTTTTTTTTGGTCCTCTAAAACGTTTTTTCGCGTGTTTCTGTGACTGTAGTCATCCTTTCAGAATTTCAATTTTCAAAATCCATGTTTTGGACATTTTTCGTATCATTCCAGAATGTTTTTTTTCGAAATGACTTCAAACTTGAAATATGCAAAGATGGGTCCATTGCCTACAATAATTACATATAACTTTTTGATTTTTTTGAATTTTGTGCTCAGCGTGGTCCATTTCAAAACATTTTTTTTTTGAAAAGTGAAACATGGATATATTTTTTTTTCTATCCGATCAACATCAATTTTCAGGGCTTGTACAATCGAGCAAAATACATCTTTTTTTTATAAAAACTATTATATACTTTCACATATATTTCTATTTTGCTATTTTAGTATTTTATTTTAGGAAATAGTATTTTATTTTAAACATATATTTCGTTATTTATGCTCATTTTAGTATTTTATTTTAGGATTAGATATTTTATTTAGGATATAGAAACTATTAGTTATATACAGTATTAGTTTTGGTGGAATTTATATTTTTGTCCTTGTGGATATAATTCACCAGAAATTTTCACTAAAAAATCACAAGCTTCACTTCTAATTCAAAGCGGTACTATTTAGTCGTGTTTGTGTAATGTAAATCAAGTTATAATCAAAATGTAAAAGGGTAAGAGGTAAATTTTCTTCATTTCTTTTCAATATTTTCACTATCAACCTATTCTATTCTCTTTACCTTCTCACCAAATCAAATTTACCCTAACTAAGTTTTAAGTGATCAGATTATCAAAACCAAAGGCGAGTTTATCTATGGACTACCCTGTCTAGATCTTATTCAACAGAGCAAAAAATCTTTTGAATCTACAAATTCAGGTAAGGCTAATGTAGATACAATTGTAACTTATATATCCTTTTTTATCTTTTTTTATATATATACCTAAATCTTTCAAAGATTTTTTTTGGTAATTAATTTAATCTGCTTTAGGATTAAATTTTCGTCAATTGTGTAATCTATTATATAGAGATATATATAGACAAGATCTTGAAACTCAGGCAATATTGCAATAATCAAACTATCTCCGAAGCTATAGCAGTTTTCGATAATTTTTTGTATATAATAGGGGTTCGTAATGTCATTTAAAATTAAAGGTTTATTTAATATAAGAAAAAATAAGACGGTAGGAAGCACGTGGGCCTATCGAGCACTCAGCTATTGGTGTTTTCTGTCCTATGTTTAGTTTAGTCTTAGTGTATTAATTCAAATTTTGGTATGAAAGTTAGATAAGCAATGCATCATTGCCTAACTTCATTCAGTGATTTCCTAAAAATTCAAGCTCAAACTTAGCCTAGGCCTAGGTCATTTTCAACCTCAAAATTTGTTTTTTGGTGTTGTGTGTGTGGGTCTTCTAAATTTTCAAAACTTCAAATCAAATATTGGCCTGGTGTAGGCTATCTTTCATTTTTCTCTTCTTCAAGGTTTTTATTTGTCTTGGTATCTAGCCAATTTCAGCGAAATGTCTGACCCAGAGCACAAGCCTTCTCGATAAAGTAATAAAAAATCAAAGCATATAGTTCAGCCTTTATCGCTCAAGGCCAAGTAGATTATTTATCTTTAGTCAGAATAGAGAATAGGCCTACGACTAATAATAAAGATAAGATGCAGTTTTATGTAAAGGATCTTGTAGAGGAAGTAGAGTACTTGTTAAAAGATAATAACAAAGATACAAATATAATAAAATTATATTGGATTTGACTTCCTCATTCCTGAGTTTCATAATAAGGAGTTGTGTAGTCAGATTCAGTACCAATGCTCGATCAAAATTAAGTGAATTAAAATTTAAGGGGATCAAAATTCAACCCCTCCAAAAAATACTTGCTCTCATTTCAGTGAATCTGTTCTTAGAGCTTTAGATTGTGGTTTCTTTGAGGGTAATGAAACTGATAAGTTTGCTTATAAAACTTTTATTTCGAAATTTAAGAGTTCCTTAGATTAACTTTACATAAAAATTTAAGTGATCCATTAAACTTCACTGCTTAAAAAATAAATTAATATTGCGTACTCCTAATTCAGAACTTTTTTCTATTAGTGATAATTATTTATAATAAGCTCTTGAACTTCTAGGATAAAGAGCTGTTCTACATGAATTCATTTTCATTGAGCGAAAGTATTTCTAAAGGATTTACTTTTAACAGTATTTGACAACATATAATTCCACTAGGGTTTACTTAAATGATATCAGAATCCTAAAAGATGAACTTGATAGTTAGAACTTTAAATATCTGGAGTATTTTGAGAAGACTACTGTATTAGTAGTACTTATCTACATATTTTTATCAAATTACCTAATGTGGTAGTCAAAGAAATTACTCGCAAGTTGCAATTACCCTGATTTGAATCAAATATTCGATAGTTATAATGAAGTTTTGGAAAGACTTTTTACGAGACAAGTCATATAAAAGGTCAAAATTACACGAACGTTAACCCAAAAATAATATTCAAAATTTAATATAAATAATTTTTTTTTTAAAACTATTTTACATGAAAAAAATGAGAATAAAGGACGAATGAGTCTTAAAATTAATAGGCCTATTTAATTAATGTTTTTCAAATTTCAAAACTATTCTAATGATTTAGTGGTAATGAAGCTCTCATAGTATTGATTCTTCCACATCTAAATCAAGGTTAATTCAAAATAGTAAGTTTTGTTCATCTCAAGGTCATGTGATGACCAATTGCAATGTTTTTCAAACCTATTATTTATGCAATAAATGATGTAAGCTATTAAATATATTCCCCAAATTTTCAAGTACTAAACATACCGCAGTGTCCTGGATTTGAGGAGCAACTTTCTTTTAGTTGCCAAGTTTGCAATAAAAGAAGTCATATTACAGCTCTTTGTAAGGAAAGGAAAAGTTCCACCCTCACAAATGTATGTCTTAGTTTTAGTCAAAGCACCAACAATTTATATTTGTTGCCATCAATTACTATAAGGATTGGTAAGGGTAAAGTTTCGGCTTCAGTTCGATGCCTAGTCGACTGTGGCTCACAGAGGTCCCTACCTTTCTAAAAGAGTGCTGGACAAACTCAATATATCTGTAGAGAATCATCAAGGCACTCAATACGATATAAAAACTTATTTAGGTATTAGCACCCGCAGTTTGAAAGAGACTGTTCTTGATGTATATATGGACCAGTCTTGTTTCACCCTTTCTCTTTTGGTTGATGAGGATCTTAAATTAAGTTACGAGATTAAGTTCGCGTAGATCAGGCTTGATTATTTAAATAATTTACAAATTGGCTGATTCTGGGTCTGATAAAGAGTCTATACTCTTTTTTTCGTTGGATTGCCTTAATGGCAATCGGATTTCAATAGTAGTATTTCTCAATAAGAATTCGATTAAATGTATGAAGTGGTCTGCTTTTTAAGTTAGAGATGGTTCTATTATTATTTGGAAATATTATTTAAATTTTTTATAGTACAATAATCAAATAAGAGTTTCAATTCCATTCTTCAGATTTATTATTATTCATAGCTTCTATACCTAAGATCTAATTTGGAACATGTTTTCTATCCTTGCTCTACTAAATTACTTAAGTATGTGGGCTTAAAGATTACAATAAGATGTACAAGGGGTTTTAAGACTGCATTAACCAAAGTATGGTTACCTGCAATTGATTTTGATTTAGATTTTGATTTTGGATATGATTATGATTTTGAACAATTGATGATGGATTTGAAACTCTTATTTTATTAAATTGTATATTAAAATTGTATATATCCAATGGAATATTAAACCATCTCTTATATTAAAGCAGATCATCATACTTTTATGCAATTCTAGTTGAGGGATGAGCTCTTTAGATCGATCATTAGGATCAGAATCGAAAAATGAGTTATTAGACTCTTTGTAACCAGAATCAGCCAATTTGTTGAAGATTTATTTTTAATTAAGTTAGAGCCTGATCTACGAACTTATTCTCATAACTTAATTGAAGATCCTCATCACAAGAGGAAGGGTGAAACAAGACTGGTCCATAAATACATCAAGAACAGTCTCTTTAAGTGCGGGGTGGCTGAATCCTAAGATAAGTTTTTATATCGTATGTGAGTGCTTTGATGATCTCTCTTACAGATATAGCTTGAGTTTTTGTCCAGGCATGCTTTTAGAAAGGTAGGACCTCTGTGAGCCACATGTCGACTAGGGCATCGAACGTGAAGCCGAAACTTTCCCTACCAATCTTAATATGTATGTGATGGCAACATATATTGTTGGTGCTTTGACTAACTTAAGACTACTTTGTGGGGTGGAACTTTTCCTTTGCTTACAATAGAGGCTGTGGTATATGAAGTTCTTTTTATGCAACTTGGCCACTAAAGAGAAAGTTGGCTCCTGAGTACAGACACTGATCTGCAGTATGTTTAATACTTGGAACATTTGGGGCATAGATTTATTTTTCATTACACCTTTTATTTCTTAACTCATAGGTTTTTGATAAAGTTGCAATTTTGGTCTCACATGACTTGGATGAACAAACTTACATGGTTTGATAACTTTGATTTTAGAAGTGGAAGATTCAATACTATGAGAAGCTTCATTTCCACTAACTTCATTATATGAGTTTTGAAATTGCAAAGCAGAATTAGAAATCAGGCTATGATTTTAAGGATCATTCGTCCTTTGAATTCTCATTTTTTTTAAATTTAAAATAGTTTTAAAAAAAGTATTTATATTTTTAATTTTTGAATAAGTATTATGGGGGGAATTTGATTGAAATTTTGACCTTTATTATGATTTGACGTTTTACAATATTTTTGATAAACTTTCATTTAACTATCGAATAATTTGGATGAGTCATATCAGGTATTGGTATTCATACTTGTGCGAGTAATTTCTTTGACTCCACATTAGTATTTTTGATAACTTGTGGCTAAGTGCTACTAATCCTGTAGCCTCCTCAATATTTGAGGTTATAACTCAAGTTCATATATTAATGTTCTGATTATCTTTAAGTAAACCCTAGTCGCATTATATGTTGGGTCAAATACTGGTTTTTAAAGATATATCTTTTAATAATTTCATCAATGAGAAATTTTCATCTAAAACTCTTTATCTAGAAGTTCAAGGCTTTATTATAACTATTATCACTAATAGAAAGATTCTGAATTAGGGAGTACGCAAAATCCCTTTAATTTATTTTTAAGCATGAAGTTTATGATTCACTAAATTTTTCTGTAAAGTCTAAAGGAACTCTTAATTTCGAATAAAGTTTTATAAGCACAATTATCAGTTTCATTACCCTCAAAGAAACCACAATCTATAGCTCTAGATTCACTGAAATGAGAGCAAGTATTTTTTGGAAGGGTGGCATTTGATCTCCTTTAGATTTTAATTCACTAATTTTGATTCTTTAATCGAGCATTGGTAACTGAATTGAACTACCATCTTATTTGAACTCAGGATAGGTAGTCAACTTATATCATTATATTAGTGAGTGTGTGTGTCTTTTTGTTTAATATCGTTTAACAAGGACTCTATCCTCTACAAGATCTTTAACATAAACTGCATCTTTATCTTTATTATATCTGTAGGCCTACTCTCTATCTGACTAAGATAAATATCTACTTGTGCCTTGAGGGATGAAATGGCTTGAACTATAGGCTTAGATTTTTTATTAACTTTATCAAGAAGTGCTTGTATCTCTGGGTCAGACATTTTCGCTGAAATTTGGCTAGAATGACCCAAGGACAAATGAAACCTTGAAGAAAGAGGAAAAAGAAAGATGGCTTACCACCAGGCAAAATTATTTGATGTGAATTTTGAAAAGGTCCAGAAGACCAAAAAAAAAAAAAATAAATTTTGAGGTTGAAATGACCTAGGCCTAGGCCTAAGTTTTGAGCTTGAATTTTTTGGAGGAAAACACTGGAAGGGAATGGTTAGGCAATAATGCATTGCTTCCCTAACTCTCATACCAAATTTTGAATTAAATACACCTAAAGACTAACTAAACTTAGGACAAAAACGCCAATAGGCTAGTCTCGATAGGCCCATGTGGCTTCTACCGTCTCTATACTTTCAAATGTTTAAATAAACCTTAATTTTAAATTAATTTTGTACTAATAATACACAAAATATCATAACTGCTATGAGCCTCGGAGATGGCTAGATTAAAATTTGCAATTTGATAGGCACCGAGTTAACTCAGTGTGTGCACAAATCAGTTCGTTGAACCAATGTAGATTACACAAGTTGACGAAATTTAATCTAAAGAATTAAATTATTTAAAAAAAATGTTGAAAGATCAAGTAAGATAAAATAAGGTTTTAAAAAGTGATATATAAGTACAATTGTGAATCTACATTAGCCTTACCTGAATTTGTAGATTTCAAAGATTTTTTTGCTCTTTGAATAAGATCTGGATAGTCCAGATAACTCTGCCTTTTGGTTTTAGTAATCTATCATTTAAAATCTTAGTTAGGGGTAAATTGGAGAAGGTAAAGAGAATTGAGATAGGTTTGATAGTGAAAATATTTGAAAAGAAATGAAGAAATTTACCTCTATACCTTTTTTACTTTTGTGATTTACTTGATTACATACACACGACTAAATAGTACCGCTTTTGAATTTGAAGTGAAGCTTGTTGTGATTTTTTAGTGAAAATTCTGGTGATTATATCCACAGGGACAAAAATATATTCCACCAAACTAATACTGTAGCTAATTATAGCTAATGTTTCTATATCCTAAAATAATGACTTTCTAAAATAAAATACTAAAATGAGAAAAGAGAAATATATGGAAGTATATAATAGTTTAATATCTAAATAAAATACTAAAATGAGCAAAATAGAAGATATATATTAATTCAATAATAGTTTTTTAATAAAAAAAAGATGTATTTTGCTCGATTGTACAAGCCCTGATTTGATGTTGATCGAATGAGTAGAAAAAAATATATCAATGTTTTCACTTTCAAATAAAATGGGTTTGGAAATTGGGACCACGCTGAGCACAAAATTCAAAAATCGAAAAAGTTATTGTAATTATTGTAGGCAATGGACCCATCTTTGCATATTTCAAGTTTGAAGTCATTTCGAAAAACTTTGGAATGATAGAAAAATCGATAGGTGATGTTAAAAATTGAAATTCCTGAAAGAATGACTACGGTACAGAAACACCGAAAACAACGTTTTAGAGGAAAAAAAGCTACAGTTTGGTTTTATAAGGTCAAAATGCTGAATTTACTGATTTTTGTCATTTTTAGGGAGAGTGAAAATGGGGCTCAGCCCGAGCCAAAAATTGAACCCTATCCTTATGCAACAAAACTAGTTTTTAGTTTTTTTTTCTAAGCAATACATTTACTTCAATAAATCTCTAAGGAAAATAATATCCGGATTTCAATCGAAGAAGAAAAAAAGGGTGTACCACCCGTGTGGCATTTGACACTGTGAGAAAACGAGATAACCTATGTGCGGTGTGTCTACCGGTGGGCATGGGCCAAATTATAAAACAGTGGCAAAGTTTCGTCAAATATTGTAATAAACTATCATTATACATGCTATAGACTTCATGGTTATGATTTGACCTGTTGGCACTGCGGAGGTAAAAAAAATATTATCATTGCGGCAGCCAACGTGTTAAGATGGGCTGAAATATTTTAAAATCTCCCGGGACGACCTAAGATGTCCCGGAACATCTACAATTACCTTGAGAAATCTTAAATTTTCTTAAAATTGTTAGATCAAAATATCTCATATTTTAAAATTTCCCAGAACACTTTAAGATTTTAAGGGACATCTTGAAGTATCCTGGGACATCATAAAGTCTTCCGTGACATTTTAAGATGTCCCGATAAATTTTAAGATATTTAGGGATAAATTTAGATGTCCCGGAACATCTCAAATTGTCCAAAGACATCCTAAAGTGTCTCGGGACACCATCAAATGTCCCGAAACACTAAAAAGTATTGGAATATCACATAATGTCCCAAGACACTTTGAGATGTCTTGCTCTGGACATCTTAAAATTCCCCAGGACATCTTCAAATGCTCCGAAACATTTTAAGATGTTCCGGGACACTATGAAATGTCCCAAGTCACCTCAAAGTGTCAGGACTGGAGTATAAAGAGTTAACCTTAATAAAGTTTGGCGAAAAACAGCTGAAAATATCCCGATCTGCAACAGTGGATTATAACAACATTAGTATAGGTGCTGATCCTGCTGATGTTGTGGATGTCATGAATAGCGGTGCCGTCGCTGAAATGCTGTTACGATTGAGGTGGATCTGATGAATGTCGCGTAGCCAGGGGATGCCTCAAGCATCCAAGGAAGACAAGAAACGAGGTCACCAATGATCTTAAAAGCGCCTCAGTGACGGCACTGAGATCCACGACACCCACAACGTCAGCAGGATCAGCGTCTACACCTGACCACAGGCTCATATGCAGTACGATTATTATATAAAGTTGTACGAGCAAGTGACAGCAGAAAAAACCCAGCCTATATAGATCTAGAAAGCTATATAGACCCAAGCGGGAAACGGCTTTGTAAACTGCACCTATACATTAACGAATGGGTGCAAGGCGTAGGCTAAATAAACATGAAGGAAGGATTACAATTGATAAATCGATTCTTGCCATGAAGACATCCGGAAAGTATCACGGGCTCTCGTCACAGGGGGTTCACTTGTCTTGAGCTCGTGGTAGCCTAAAGGGCAGTATTTTGTCTGCCCGGAGGGACGGCATATGCCCTTCTTTGGTGAGGTCCGCTCTCAAAAACAAAACAAAGTCAAAACATCATGAGAAATTCTCAATCCTTAATTTCAATAATATCAATAAAAAAAGAAATATATATCAACCGAAAATTGTTTCGATGGAAGCGATATCGCTTCAAATATTGTATATAAATATATATTATACATATATATAAATATTAATATGTTAATTACCCTTTTGAAGCATCCCTTTCATAGTATAAATACAATTATCGTTATATATTTATACTATGGTATATATACTATGCTACCTTATTATGATAATTTTAAACTAAAGTAAGGTTAATTTTTTAAAGTCACTACATTGGTCATTATAATTATAGGTATTGTAATTTATAGAATAGCAATATATTAGTTGTGGTATTGGCACTCATAATATACTTAAAGCTTAATATTCTATAGTCAAATTTTTGGTAAGTACTTTGATTATTAATAGGTAAACTTACGTTCAGTGTTTATAACCACGCTAGCGGGTACGAGCTTCCACTGTGAGTACAATAATGAACTCGGCGGAAAAGGTTGACTTCTTTCTGATAGGAAGCATGCTACACCGCTGCTTCACCGAGACTAAATGCCGCATTAGCAGTGTGGGCGGGAAAGGATCAGCGTATTTATTAGAAATCCGGTTGATGCCTCTCTGTGTTGCCATACGCAACAGCGTAAACCTTTTGGCAGAAAGACGAGTCAAATAATGGAGAAAGGACGGAGGATTGCAGTGAGTAGAAATTGTGGAATGGCTAGGAAGTTGATGGTGCAATTAAATCGTTGGTGAACATTAAGGGAATAAGTCTTGGAGTGCCCTAGAGTCTTAACATCGAGGTATGTGTTTACGATAGTGAAATCGAATTAAAGTAAATAAGATTGGGTTCAGATGGAATCTTAGGGCATCAGAGCGAAAAGAATTAATAATGAGGAATGAACCGATCAGAAGTTTGGTGTGAAGAAAGGCGTGGATGAGAGAATAAATGAAATAGGTTGGTTTGGTCATGGAAAGGATGAATGATACCGTTGTTAGCGATGTATAGTGGGAAGGTGTTGGAACCGTGGTGCGTAGTTTATTACAATAACACAGATAACACCACCCTCATGTAAGACTCATAGCGCACTCAAGACTTTAGTCCCTTTACATCACCAACGATTTAATTGCACCGCAACCTTCCTGCATTCCACAACTTTCATACTAACTATCTGCATCATCCGTTCCTTCCTCATCCAACACATACCCTAAATATTTAATACTCAGACACTTGTGCCAGCTGCTCATCATCTAACATAACTTCACAACTGAGGACATGTCCTCACTCACAACCATAACCTTACTCTTATCTACGTTTAACTTTAAACCCAAACCCTCCTTTTACATACCTGCCAAATCTCTCTACCAACATCCTCTCAACTCTCTTCAGATTCCGCCACACAAAACCAAAATCATTCCGCATACAATAGGTAGGCACCCTCCACTCCTCTCATATCTCCATCATTCTAGATACCAAAAAAGATTTCACCCACTCCCACCTCGAATTCTTTCATAACCCATCCATATACACATTGAATGTACCAAGGAGACATAACACAAACCCTGTCATCACTCCGCTATTAATCCTAAACCAATCACCAATGACACGCATTTATTCTTACACACGCTTCACTATCGTCATACCATAAATTATAAGTATATATATATATTTATATATGTTATAATATATATATATATATAATATATTATATATAATATATATATATATATATATATATATTATATATATATATATATATATATCAGAACAGAATAAAGTGAAATATTGGCTGAAGAGAGCCAAAGGGAAACTAGTTATGAGGTCCTATGAAGTAAACCATAGATTAGAGAGAAATCACCGAGATGATTTAGTAGAACTTATTGTTGACTACTTTCTAGAACAGGAATACGTATCGTGCAAGTAATTTATATATATATATATATATATATATATATATATATATATATTTATATAATAGTAATAGTATATATATATATATATAATATATAATATATTATATATATATATATATATGTATAATATATATATATATATATATATATATGATAAAGGCGAACACTGCCAACAAAACTCCATACATGGGGTTTACAAATTATTCTAGACCTAACACTCCCCGTAAGATTATCCATTTGCACGCATTTCACCCACACCATGCCAAACACCTAATGCTCTCAAGATTTAAACCTTTATCATTACCAGATCTAATTGCATCACCCACGTCTTCCTGCCACTATGCTAACTTTCCTTCCACATTCGCATCATCCATTTCCTTTTCATTCAACACGTTGGCAAAATATTCAAATTCAGATACTTGTTTCAGTTGTTCACCATCCAACACGAAATCCAAAGCAGTTTTTCTTCACTTCTTCATTCACCACCATCACCTTTTATATTTCATTATTATTACTTATTCATTATTATTATATTATTATAGTTGTTCTTATTTTTATTATTATTATTATTATTATTATTATTATTATTATTATTATTATTATTATTATTATTATTATTATTATTATTATTATTATTATTATTATTATTATTATTTTATTATTATTATTATTATTATATATATATATATATATATATATATATATATATATCATATATAATTATATATTATATAATATATATATATACTATATATATAGTAATATATATATATATAATAGTATATATATAATATATATATATACCCATTCACAACCAACATGACATTAGAAGCCATAAAACCCTCAAAAATTCAACAACAACAGGTCCAGACTTAATCCAAGCCTATCACATAAAACACCTTTGGAGATAAAGCAATTCCTCACTATTATCACTGAAATCTTTCAAACAAATCCTGGCAACTTAACTACAGTACCACCCCAATCTGGAAAACAGCATCTTCATATACCCAAAACTACAAACACACAAATAAAAAGACCGCTAACGTCCCACCTTCCCTCCTACCGCCGAACCGGTATAAATGTACATTTCTCTGCTTTGCTCCATTAGTAAAATGCTAGAGAAACTAATACTAAACAAAATTTCCCACCCATTACTCTCCCAGATTTCCAACACGGATTTCAAAATGCAACCACTCTAACAACCAAGCCTCACCTTCCTTACAGCACTATGACTCATTAATGGCTTCAACCAACCCCTTCCACAGATCAATACTCCATGCAATAGAACACGAATACAAAGGCATTCCGACCCGTCCCACACATTACATCCTTATTCAAAATCCTCGCTCGTTCCCCCCTGGTAATAATGACAAAAATATGGCTTCCGAAATTTCTCACCAATCGTTTCGCTAAGGTCTCGTCACATAAACACCTCTCTCATTCTGTCAAGATTACATACTATGGCGTCCACAGGGGCGCCCATTCTTCATTCTCCATTCTTGTTCAACATTTTCACAGCAGATCTCCCCACCTCAATCCAGATCTACCTACCCCAACCTACCAATCCACCAAACTTATTACTAACCAGACGACATCAGTCTTATTCCCAACACCCAGACGTAAACATTACCACACAGCATACCCAGGAATATTTACAATCTATTATAAAATTGGTTAACCTCCAACAGAATGACAGCATCCCCACTTAAATCCTCCTTATCTTTTAACTACTGAACCGTCACCAATCCACTCCATCCTAATATATCACCCTGGAACAATAACCACTCCTTCCACTAAACAACCCCCAAAATATTGGGACTTACCTATGATACTCACATGACTTTCTCCCCCCACATCGACCAAAATACTTCCTCAACCCAACGTAAACTTAAACACCCTCCGACCTTTCTCATCATAACTTCAGCGACGGAAAACACACTCACCCTACTTATAAACAATTCCTTAGAACAAATCTAAACTATGCCTCACCCAGCATGGTCCCAGCACTCTCAAATCGAACGCAAATAATTACAAATCATTCAAAAGCACGCCCTCAGAATTACACAGGTTGCAATAAAAGACCCCAATCCAACATTTCACGAACGAAACCTCCATCCTCCCATCTCCACACCACCTGGAGATGTGGGGATAACTCAATTCTATCAGAAAACGCGTAATCCATCCCACCCTTGTCACCGAAATTCCTCTCCACAAAGAGCTAAAATCCCCCTTCTTCACTCAGCTCAACTTCTATTACAACACTTACAACAGTATTCCCCTCCCCCTCCCAATAGGTCATGGATTACGCATATCCATACACATCTAACCAACAATACCTTCAAAACCGCCTAAATAACAATTTACTAAACACCCCTCCAAAACCTTCCCCTAGGGAAGAAACCTGTCCAGAAGAGGCCAAATCGACCCCGCCCGGACCAGATCAGGTCACCACCCAATAAACTCATGCAATATAAATATAGATTCAAACTGATAATGTCACCTCCCAACTTGCACCGATGTTATCATTCCCCATACACAATAGGAGCACCATCTTCTGGGGTACACTGCTCTCGACGCCCCCGCGCCGATTACTCTATATCTTCACTTCTCGACATGTGGAACCGCCCAGTGGCCAGCCGGCTTCCTGGAGGCAGTGTGGCCCTCCATTTAAGGTGGGATTGAGGGGGGCCAGGGGCAGAAGTAAGTATATATATATATATATATACTATATATATACTATATATATATATATATATATAATATATATATATATATATATATATATATATTATAATTATTATATATATATATATATATATTAATATATATTATATTATAAATATTCAAAATTTCTATTTGTTTCAAAGTATAAAGAAAATAAAAAAATAAAGAAAGAGAGTTGGTAAAACATCACGGAAAATATATAGTTAAGGTATAGAGTTGACATAAGTTGAAAATAAAAGCCCAGCCGGCAGCCAGGGTCCCTTAATACCTTTAGCATTTCGAACCCAATCGCACATCAAAGATCATTACACCATAAAGATTTCATAACAGCGCAATTTGAACTCACTGTGCTATTTCATCAGTGTGAGGTTCATTTCCTGGAAGTGAATTCATTTTCATTCATTTTGCCGAGAAATACAAGTCCGCTTACGGTGATCGCGACCCAGTCCAAGACATGCATAAGCATTCCCTTTTGGATGATAACTGGTAATGGGCCACTCGCTAAACCAGCTACTATACTGCCTTTAGGTCTTTTTACGCCACTCAGAACATACATTACGGAAATTTTATAATCACGGAAACTTTTATTATATATATATATTATATATATATATATAATATATATTATATATACTATATATATATTATATAATATATATATATATATATATAATATATATATATATAATTATATATATATAATTATATTAATATATTATACTAATATAATATATATATTATATATATATATATATAATATATATATATATAATATATATAATATATAATATATATATATATATATATATAATATTATTAATAGGAGACAAGAAGTAGATGAACAGTTTGGAAGGAAGGTGAATGGGGACTTACAGGGAATAGGAAGCTCTTCTGAAGGAAGCGCGAAGGTAAGAAATGGAAAAAGGGGAATCTGCCTTAGAAATAAATGAATAGGGATGGTGCTTTTTGTAACTGAAGAAGTAGGTGTGAGAGGAGTGTGGAAAGAACACTTCGAGAATCTGCACAATATAACATAATGAAGAGGTGATAGTGAATTGTGTGTGGTTTGATGTGCAAGAAGAATCAGTGTTTTTTGGGGATGAGGTATTAGTAGGAGGAGGTAATGGGTAGAGTGATAAAGTTGAAGAAAGGTAAATCTCGCAGGTATAGGTGCAAATTACTGGTGAAATGATCAAGAATGTGGCGGAGGCGAGATGGGTGATTGATTGACTTTGGAAGTTCTGTAATAAAGCCGTTTATAGAGGGTATAAGTTCCCAAGGATTGGAAGGAAGAGCGGTACAATAGTACCCTTATCATAAGGGTAGGAGAAAAGGGGAACCGTAGAATTAGGGGAATAAGTTACTGAGTGTTGTAGGGAAGATATATCTTGATATTTTGGTCGAAAGAGTGCGCTCGAGTGACTGAAGGACTGATTGGTGAAGAAACAAGGTGCGTTTAAGGAGTGGTAGAGAATGTGGGATCAAATCTTTACATTGAAACAAATGATTGGAAAATGAGGGGCAGAAGAAGAATAAATTGTTTTAGGTTTATGGCTTTGCAACAGGCGTATAGAAAGAGTTAATTAGGGAAGCGTTCATGGCAAGGTTGTTAGTGATATAATCGTGTTGGTGGCTAGGCTCTGAATGGAATCAAAAGTATGTATGACGATAGTGAAAGCGTGTGTAAGAATAAATGGTGGCAATGGTGATTGTTTAGGATTAATATAGCGGAGTAAGACAGGGTGTGTTATGTCTCGCTTGGTTGTTCAATTTGTATATGGATGGGGTTATGAAAAGAATTAGAGGTGGGATGGCAGGAAATGCTGTTAGAATGGTGGAGAATGGAAATGAGATGAGTGGAGGTGCCCTACCTATTATATGCGGAATGTTTGTTCTGTGTGGCGATCTGAAGAGAGTCTGAGAGGATTGGTAGAGAGATTTGGCAGGGTGTGTAAAAGGAGGGGCGTGAAATAATCGTGGATAAGAGTAAGGTTATGGTTGTGAAGACGAGGACACTCCTCAGTGTGAGTTATGTTAGATGGTGAAGCAGCTAGAACAAGTGTCTGAGTTTAACTATTTAGGGTATATGTTGGATGAGAAGGATACGGATGATGCAGAGTGTAGTTAGGAAAGTTGTGACCATGCAGATAAGGTGGCTTGGTAACAATTAATCGTTGGAATGCAAAGGCTAGTCTTGAGTGTCGCTAGGGTCTACATTATGGTATGTTGTTCCGTGTGTTACTTGTATGGAGTGAGACTATGTCTGAATAAGAAGTATAGATCTAAGTTCAATGTGTTCAGATGGCAATCTTAGGGGTGTGCTAGGTTGTGAGAAGAATTAATAAAGTGAGAATGAACTTATTAGAGAGTGGTGTGTGTGAAAAGGGTAAATGAGAAATAAATGAAAGTATGTTGAGATGGTTTGGTCATGTGAAAGGATGAATGATAGTTCGTGGTTAAGCGAATGTATAGTGGTGAGTGGTGTGCTGGGAATGTGATAAGCTGTGGAGAGAAAAAAAAAAAAAAACCCCGGGGAAAAAGAAGGAAAAAAAAAAAAAAGTGGATTGAGTTCGGTGAAGCGAATGTCTGAGGAGATAAATTGAGTTTGGCAAGAGGCGAGAGTAAGGTGCATGATAGGAGAGAGCTGGCGGGGTTTTGTATGGGGCATGGTCTGTGGCCACCTGGCCAAGGGATGAACCCTTAACATTGACGATTTACTTAACCATAGTGAGCGGTCCCCGTCGCGTCCCATGCAGCTCTAGGTGTGGATTTTCTGTCTGTGACGAGTTCTCACTAATTAATGGTAGCAGAGGGGGCGGTAAGGCTGGGCTTTTCTTTTCGACATTTGTCATTTTCTCCTACTGCTTTTCTTTTTCGGTGCTTGTAGCGCACCTTACTCCCAGTCTTGGGGAAAAAAGGTAGCTAAAGAAAAGAAAGAAAGATATATATATATATATATATATATTATATATATAATATATATATATATATATATATATATATATATATATATATATATATATATATATATATATATATATATATAAATGTCAATGGGAAAATGGAAGAATACTCACATTTCATATTGGAAACATTTCCATCAGAGCATTCTTTTACCTATTTCATTCCTGCTCAAACAGATGGTAAATATCAAAAAAGAGCAAAAGGAAAATTAATTGAAAGATTTAGAAATATGAGAAGAAAATTCCGCAAAGTAGGAATAAACTGTAACGTCGTTAGAAATAAAAATTGTGGAAATGAAGATAACGATTTTGATTTCTTTTCAGCTGAAGGTAAGAAGGACCATGGAATCATCATTTCAATAACTTTTTTAGTAAATTTTTTGTAAGAAGTATTTTATAAATTAATAATTTTCAAATAAATGTTCTTGGCTAAAATGAAAAATTTCTCACTTTTTTATTTCAGAGAGTTGTTCTGAAGAGGAGTACACACAGATGCGACAGTGGCTAATGTACAACAAGGAACCTTGGGACAAAGTCGAGCAGTATTGGAAAATTACTTCAAAAAGTAGAATTACGAGCATTCGTTTGCGAGATGATAAACTTATCAAAAGTACCATAAAAGAATGGCCCATCCTTGAACACCCTATGGGACATATTTTAGTGAGTATGCTTTTATTAACCTAATTTTATTGGGTAGAATGAGAACAGTTTCATTTAATATTGTTTTTTTCTCTTGCTATTTCTGGTAATCGAATCAACATTTTCTTATGAAAGTGGTTTTCCTCCTCTTTGTTGTAGCAACCAAATTTCGTAAATAATTCTTAACATCCACCTATTTATTCGCAAAAAATACTTTAAAGTTAAAATAGTTAACTACAATTACTCATATACCTTTACAGATAAACATTGATTTTACAATGATGTTTGGATCCAAATTCATCTTCTTTTGTAAATGGTCGATGAATAAAGAAAGCATTAAATACATAATGCTCCAAAGAATTAAAGATAAGACCAATTTATGTCATTTGAAATCGGTTATTTCCCAAGGTTCTGAAGGCAAGTTGATAACTATTATGTATATTGTTCTTTGTGATAATGCCAAGTATGGGCATTTTGACTATATATAATATATCATATATATATATCTATAATAATATATTATATATATATATATAATATATATATTATATACTGTATATATATATATATATATATATATATATATATATATATACATATCATCATCATCATTCAACTTCCTTTTTTCCCCAAGACTGGGTAAGGTGCGTGACATGCATCGGAAAAGAGAAGTAGTAGAAGAATATGATACAAGTCGAAAAGAACGCCCAGGTGGCCCACAACCATACCCCCTCACAAAATCCCGCCATTCACTCCTATTTTGCACCTTTATTCTCGCCTCAGCCAAACACATATTGCTCTCCTCCAGACATTCTTTTACTGACTCAATCCACTTTTTCTTCGGTCTCCCAGCCGGTCGATTCCCAATACACTCACCACTATACATCCGCTTAACCAACCGACTCATTCTTCCTTTCCACATGAACCAAACCATGTCAACGTACTTAAATTTATTCTCTCATTTACCCCTTTCTTCACACCACATAACTCTAATACGTTCATTCCTCATTTTATCAATTCTTTTCACACCTAACACGCCCTTAAGATTGTCCATCTGAACACATTGAACTTTAGATCTATACCTCTTATTCCAGACCATAGTCTCACTACTATACATTAACACAGGTAACAACATACCCTCATGTAAGACACTAGCGCACTGAAGACTTAGTCCCTTTACATCTACCAACGATTTAATTACACTCAGCACACCTTTCCTGTCATTCTACATAACTTTTATGTACTTTACTCTGCATCATTCGTTCCCTTTTCATCCAACATATATCCTAAATACTTAAACTCAGACACTTGTTCCAGCTGCTCACCATCTAACAAAACTTCACACCGAGGACTGTCCTCACTCACAACCATAACCTACTCTTATCTACGTTTACTTTTACACACCATGCCAAATCTCTCTACCAATCCTCTCAAACTCTCTTCAGATTCACCACACAAAACAAAATCGTCCGCATATAATAAATAGGGCACCCTCCACTCACCTCCATTCTAAATCATTCTAGCACCATTTCTTGCCACCCCCATCTCTAATTCTTTCATAACCACATCCTTAATACAATTGAATAACCAAGAAGACACACTTTAACCATCTCTGCCTCACTCCGCTATTAATATTAAACCAATCACTTTTGACAACATTTATTCATACACACGCTTCGCTATCGTCATACATACTTTTGATTCCATTCAGAAGCCTAACCACCAAACACCATGTAAATTACAACACCTGCCATAGAGCTTCCCTATTATTCCTATCATACGCCTGTTGCAAATCCATAAAACCTAAATACAAGTTATTCTTCTTCTCCCTCATTTTCTCAGTAATTTGTTTCAATGTAAAGATTTGATCCACACATCTTCTACCACTCCTAAACTCACTGCTCTTCACCAATCAGTCTTCAGTCACTCGACGCACTCTTTCGACTAAACCCATCACGCCCCCACCAATTATAATCTTCCCTACAACA
>JABUQX010059248.1:0-49639 GCA_015478945.1 Trachelipus rathkii | reverse complement strand
AGGGTGATAATAATGGATTACAAGATCAGTAGTATAAAAAGGTTAGACAAGACACGCTCAGTGAGTATTGAATGGCAGTAATCATTCATGGAACTGTGACAGAGTGTTCCTCAGGGCTATTGTGCTGGGAACGTCTCTCTTTCTTTTAGCCAATCATATAATAGATTACGAAATGGATCGGTCGAATGAAAGTGTCTAGTTTCACAGACTTTGATGATTGACACACAAAAGCTATTCTAACCTGTGTAAAAAGTATATGAGAGATGCATGAAGGCCCTTCGATCATAATGATGTTAAAAATAACTCTGTGTGTGACCTATATGGAGCATAAGGTGAGAGTTCTATACACTAGTAAATCAAAAGTTGTCAAGTGCTCTTCATGTCACTTGATGTCTAATTGTATAAATATTCTATGAGACGACATAAAGTTTGTATGAGCACAGTAGGAGCTTGAAGCGCGCAGGACGATTGGCGGATAAAGAGAAAAGATGTTGAGGATAGGAAATGTAGTAGCAGAGATAGTAACTAGTTGAAAGTAGCTTGAGTGAAGCCATGGAGAGTAGAGCTGCAAAGGAAATCTCTTTGAGGGGTAACTAGGCCCCAAGAGAGGTAAAAAAAGAAACATTAGTTAGTGTAAAGCATAAAAGAGGTACTAATACAAAAATAAATAACACATAATGTATATAGTTAACCTGAATTATATAAAAGCGTTCTATATGACTATGATTAGACCATGAGTTAGACTTATTGGTCAAGTACTCTATATCTATATTTGGCACTCCTTTTCTAAGTGAATACAGAAAATAATGTTAGATAGAGATGGTGAGAGAGGCTTAGCAATGATGTTTCAAGCAAAAAGTGAGAAGTGAGGTATAGTATTAGTACTTTATATGAAGAAGAGATGAGGAGATACACAGGAAAACTAGTCTAAAAAATGATAGAACGTGGGAGATTTTCTCGTGGCTGTTTCTTTTTTTTTGTGTTGTGCTCTTCTTTTTTTCTAGAAGAGAGCGATTTCTTATATGGGTGAGGAAGTTGATTAGACAAAGTTTTCACAATAATGTTAGTTGTCAACATTTACAATCAGAATGTGAGAGAAGTGAAAGTTTTTTTTTTCAATTGAGGATTCACAATAGTGTGATATACCCAGGGATGTGCTATTATACAGGTCACGGAAATTGATGGAAAAGATGGCATGTCAACTTGAATTGTGAGAATGAATATTTAGTGTCAAACAACAGAGGTTGTTATTTTTTGGACAAATGGTTTACTAATGTGGTAGTGAAAGCGGATACAATATATCGATAGTTAATCTTTTAATTTTTATCAAATGAAAGCATGTGTAATTCGAGGTGAGAACATGCAAAATAGATAAAAACACGTAAGTATGCACGAGACTCCTAGGCTCTTTAAGAAAGAGCGCGCACTTGGAGTATTGTAGACGAGATGATTTAGGAATAATTTCTTATTTGTGGTATAGCCTTAAAATGAGTGATATGACCACTTAATAATTTGGTGCGTGTAAAAATCCGAAGGAATGATAAATAGTATCGATTATGCTTTGGCGATTCGAATAACAGTAATAACGAGCTGGTTTCATAGGAGATTCAGAATGAGCTGCTGAGGCCAGTCCATCTCAAACGTGAATGGGAGGATAGTTAGTTTTACCTGTGTGGTATGAGCTGGACAATCTTGAGTGTTGTACACCCAACTCCGTATGATGACCTAGGTATAGAATTCTCTCCTAAAGTATTCTGCTAAATGGTTCTTAATTAAAAGCATAAGAGAGATACCGGTGATGGAGTAGAGGTAAAATAATCATATGGAAAATTAGCTATATCTTAAGGTAACAAGAAAAATTAAAATGAAACTTGACTGTTGCAATGAATAATATCTTGACCACAGATTTTAGGAATTATAAATAAATACAATCACACTGAGTGGCTATTCCCAAGTGAAGGAAGTATAACTTTAAAAAGCTTTTATAATAATGAAATATTAAAATTAAATCAGTGACCAACAGAATTACACAGGTACAAACTATAGGCATAGTAAATTGTTAAAAAATTGCAACCAAACCAGTATGATTTATTTTTATAGTGAATAGTTATACGGATGATGTATACCTCATTCTCGTTGTATTTTAAAATAATGATATTTTCCATTAACAGGAAACCATTGGAAGTCTTCCCTCATCCCAAGCTCTAGTCCTCCACTAAATCACAATATAATCTATTTTCGCTGATGTGATATTCGAATTAGACTCTTAACAGGACTAGTGCTTAATCATATCTTGAATCAAGTCTACCATTTTTTCTAGTTTTTCACAACTAGAATCCTGTACCGTTCAAGTAACGTTTGGGATGAAGCACCCGGGAATACTACCCCACTACCTTTTTAGTAAGTCATTGTCTTTAAAATAGTACATGGTATATAATTTAGAGTTTTGTATATATATACTAAAATATAGAATTTAGATAGAGATATATATATATATAATATATATAATATTAAAAGTTATAATATATTAAAAAATTTATATGATATATATAATATTAATAATATCATATAATGAAAATAATATAACTAAATTAACATAAAAGGATAAAACAATAATAGAAATTAATAATAAAATAAAATTAATAATAATAATAATAATAAATTAAAATATAAAAATAAAAAAGAATATGAAAAAAATAACCAAATGAAGAATAAAAATACGGATATAATGTTAGATCATATATGGTTACATAGTAAATATAAATAATTATAGATAAATAGAAATAATAATATAAAAATTATTAAATTTAATTAGATAAATTAATAGCTTAAGTATAACTTTTGAAACTTAAAATTAGCTCCATCAGATTAAAAGAATTTTAAAATAAAGATGAACATTCACACAGTTAGGTAGTTTAGATTCTAAGATAGTTAATTATTAAAATTGTAGACAAACAGCAGATATCTAATTAAAAAAACTTTTAAAATATACACAATACTTTAAAACTCTAAAATTCAATATTATGCTATAATAAACAAATTCTAGGTCAACGGTTTAACTCTTGATTAAATCTGTATGGAACCATCCCGCATTGGATGAAGCGTAAAATCTATTATAACACAATAGGCGCTAAACTGATCATATATATATGGAAATTGCTGCCCATGCGTAAACACTCTATTACTACAACTCTCACCTGAGCTAAACATAGTGAGAAAGTTGAGTATCCATTAACACCTTTACCTGGCATACTTGTTTCTAGTAGGAAGACAAGCAAAACGGGTGCTTGTTATATCAGTTTATTTCTTCCTAAACAATATATCCCATTTTCGATATACACCTTTCATTTTTATACTACTTAACATAATGAAACCAATATATAGATAATATATGAGGATAAAAATAATACTGACTATAAATATAAGTAATTATCTCCCTATATCCCTTATTTATATCTTAATAGGAATATACATAACGGTTTATTATACTAGACAATCATACTACCACAAATACCACTCTTTACCTTAATCTATTACAATACATACTAATACATCAATCTATATATACTTTAGATACATGAATTTATATAATAAAATCCCAAAAACTCACTACATCCCTATAATATCTGCTACCTCCTTCTCAATAGCAAGTACCAAAAGGAAATTTTAAGAATTTAAATAACGTTTACCTTAGTTACAATAGATTAGGAATCAACAACCTACTAGTTTCCAATACGCAACAATATCCATATCAATTTCCCCATTTTCAAGCTTACAATATAAATGATAAAAGTTTAAATAAAAATATTATATAACGAAATCAATAATAATAAAATAATATAAAGTTAAAATAATAAATCATATAGAATAATATAATGAAATTAAAATTTAATGAATAAATTAATATGAGGGAGAGTACACGCATACTCGACGATGGAAATTACCTCCCATTTATAATGGTGCGCCTTTCTCTTCTGCTCAGTTATTCCAGTATACTCTCCCTCCAGGCAACATATTACTAAACCCACATCATCCACACACATCAAATACATAGAATGACAATGATTAAGTACACACATGACCCGACCTTCTACGCAAATAACACAACCTCTCACAAGACGATAACGTCTCCAACCTACTCATGGAATCCCGTAGATAGTAGCACATGGGGGAGAAAAGAATTTCCTCCACATCCAGATGTCAATATCACTGCGCTAGTCGTAGCAAGCGACTACGGGGCACAGATGGGAAGTCCGAAGAGACTTGGCAACGCCTACTACCACAATCACTAATTACTCTTCAGCCACAGGCACCAGTTAACATAAACATTAAGCATCTTATGAAATTAACAACCACAAAAAACAACAAAAACAAACAACGAAAAGCAAAAAACAACAAAACAAAAAACAGCGATCGCCGTAACAAAAACGAAACACAAAACCCACTTACCCTAAAAGCTTTTCCAGCAGAAGCATTTTAGAGTAACAAAATGTAATCCGAGCAGTAAGATTTCGGGTCAATCAATATTGAGAATGTCAAAAGACAGGCGAGGCAAACCCAATAAATGCTCATGAGCCAGAGACAAGATATCAAGGAGAAAGAGGAGTGAGAAACGAAGCTTCACAGAGAAAAACCCACCCTGAGAACCATACAACCAACTCTACATACAAACTAATAAGAAACAAGCTCAGGCAAATGTGACTTAGCAATTATGCGGTCGGCATGTAGATGAGCTAAGGAAAGCAACCATTGCAATGAAACACACCACACCACATCGAAACACAACCAGATAGAAAATTAAGCAAATCGCGAGCATGGTGATGTCGTAAATAGCTTCAGTACCGTGACTGGGTGAATAAAACGAATGATACACAACAGCCCCCGACGCGAGGCACATACGAGAAAGGCCCGAAGCCTCTGGCCAATTCTTGATAGAGTAGACAACCCATGTGGTATCAAAGCCAGAACCCTAAAATGGACCCACATACTATAAGGACTGTCGTACAACCCCAGCATACCTCCAGAAGGTATACTACATGGGCTAATAAACACTATAAATAAACCCCCGTATTGAAAACGAATTACACAAGGTACTGGAGTGGTGTGACGTATGTCCATATGAGGGAAACACGTTGCACAGAGTAGCTATCTTTTTGACGCCGCAATAATCTCCAATACGATGTTACTGCGAATGGCGTGAAAGTTAGGACAGCTTCAGATGATCAGCCTTTGCGGGACCTGAATGGATTGGATATGGTGATCAAAAAAGTTATGGTTATAAAGCCACACCAGTTAGTTATTTGGCAGTCAAAGTTATAACAACCTCAAAATCGAACGCAAGAGGGTGGGCGGGAAGAGAAATGAGAATAGAAGAATGTGGTTTGAGGGCACAGGTAGATAACCATGATTATCTGTGAGAGCGAGAGACAAGACGTAGCCTGAGAGGGTAATAAACAAGAATGTGAATCACCCAAGCTCTACTATAATACACTTTTCATCTTATAACACAAGAGCTTGATCACATTGAAAAGACTATTATTAAGAGTTGCTGGCAATTGTAAAATTTTGTAGTTCAGCTCTTTGTAAAAAACGATTATTGTGAATATCAACTAAGTGAAAGAGAATGATAACTTGAATGTGATATGTCTTATCTTTTCAATAGATTGATATCGGTGAAAGGAAAAAGATAAAAGGATGCAGTAAGTTGACCACATAAGAATGCATGGTGTTGCCCGACAACTATTGCTTAAAAATTGATCCCTAAGTAAACAAAGGGTCCTATTAAAAAGGATAATAAAGATGGCAAGAAGATTATCATGATCGAGTTCATGTCAAATGGATAAACGATTCTAGAAGAATCTAAGTCTAGTATATCAGAGAGCTGCTTTCTAGTAGAAAAAATTTTATAGATGAGTATTTTAGGGCAACGTTGTATGTAAATCAACGTGAAAGAATAGTAGCTGCCCCCTAAACATCCTAGAGAGTTGAAAATTAGTGAGAGGTTAGTGAATGCGAAGAGGGCATGCTCAAATATAATAGAGCATTATAGATATGTGTATGCTGAAGAGTCCAGCATCCATAGAATATATCTTTGACTTTAAATTGTAATTAAATTATGGGACAAACCAGTTGTAAGATAGGCATGAAGTCAAAGAAAATCCTATCTGTGGGGCAAATGAGCCAGAGAGAAAAGATAGACCCAAACCTAACGCTCTAGTTTAGTGTCTTATAAGAAAGTTGTGTTTATGTGCTAAAGAGTTAAATTTTAAAGAGATGAAAAAAGATTCGAAAGATGATAACAGCGAAATCGGTAGAATGAAGATGGTGATGAAGCGGTTGTGAAAAGGTAAAAAGAGAAGCGATCGTGGTTGAAGAATGTACTAAAAAGCAAATGATTTCGAAAGATTCAAAGAAGAAGGGTGCTGGAAATTATATACGGAGCGAAAAAAGAAATAACTAAAAGGTGTATACGTAGAGGAAAAAAACACAAGAGGTAAATGAACAGTTGAGAAGGAGTCATGAAGTATTGACTACAAGGAAATAGGCAAGACTCTCTCTAGGAAGAAAGCGCGACAAGAGTTAAGAATGAGAATAAGGGGAAATCTGCTTAGAATAAATAGGGAGCGTGCTTTTGTAACTGATTGAAATGGATGTGAGGGGAGTGTGAAAGAAACACTTCGAAAATCTGCACAATGATTGAGATCCGTTAAATGATGAGGTGACTGAGGTGAAGTGTGCGGTTATTGATGGTGCAAGATAGGGAAATCACGGTATTTTGGATAGAAGCTATTAGTAAAGGAGGAGTAATGGTAGGTGACGCGAAATTTGAAGAAATGAGTAATCTGCAGTATTAGAATGAAAATTACTAGTGAAAATGATACAAGAGCGGAGCGAGATGGTTGATTGATTGGATTGCGAAGTTGTGTTCACTAAACGTCGTTTATGCGAGGGATAGTTCCAAGGCGACTGGAGGAGAGCAGTATATATATCCCTTGTATAAGAAGTGGAGAAAAAGGAGAACTGTAGAAATAATAGAGGAATAAGTTTATTGAGGTAATGTAGGGAAGGTATTATGCTAGCTTATCTTGGTCGAAAGGAGTTGCTATACGAGTTGGACCTGAGGGACTATTGGTGAAGTAAACAAGGTGTCCACCAATAGCCGTTAGGACGCGTGATAATAGAGGATGTGTGGATCAAAAATCCTTTACATTGAAACAAATGATTGAGAAAATGAGGGAAAGAAGAATAATTGTAATATTTTAGGTTTTATGGATTTTCACACAGACGTGATGATAGAGTGTAATAAAGAAGCGTGTATGTGTAGATGTGTATGTAGGTGTTTGTTCTGGTGGTAGGCTTCTGAATGGAAATCAAAAGTATGTATGGACGACTATTTGTAAGAATACAATGGGTGTCAATGGTGATTTGTTAGGATTCACTAGCGGAGGTAAGAAAGGTTATTGTTATTGTATCTGCCTTGGATCTATGCAATTTGTTATAGTGGATGAGGGTTATGAAAGAATTTGAGAGGGGGTGGCAGGAAATGGTTGTTAGAATGATCGAGAATGGAGTTGAGTGGAGGTCGCACCTACCTATATATGCGGAAGATATGAGTGGTTCATGTGTGGCGAGATCTGAAGAGCGACGTTTGAAGAAGGATGATAGAAGAGATTTGCCGACAGCGTGTGCTGAGAAGGAAAGAGGGCTCCGAAAGATAAAACGTAAGGATAAGAGGTAAGCTATCGTTGATGACGTAGGACACTCCTCAGTGTGAAACTTAGTTAGCACCTAGTGGAAATCAGGCGTCCTAGAACAAGTGGTCTGAGTTCTAACCCCGCATTTGAGGCGTATATGTTGGAATAGAGGAGAACGGACAGAATGCAGAGTACAATGTAAGCAGTAGATCGGAAGAGGATATAGGAGTAGAACACTGGCGACAGAAAGGTGGCTGGAAAACATTGCGCACATATAATTACGATCTCGGTTAGAAAGACAGCCCAGCCCAAACGTGCCCGCAATGCAAAACGCAGGAAATTCTTAGGAGAAGTCGTTGAGAATGTGTAGAGAGATACAATTCACACCGTGGAGCACAGTAGCTCTGTCTACCTTAACTCCAAGGTGTATCGGTATCGTAGAGATGCATAATGCCGACCGCCCACCACAACCCAACCCCCATGTAACACAAGACTCCTACCTAAGACACTCTAAGCTTTACATATGCATCCTTGAATTTCTCGCGCACGCTAGCCACAAACTACACATCTTATGCGCGCGTAAGATGCCACTTCAGCAGTGAGAACCGCGCAAAAATCAATTTCGATAAAGATACTGAGGTAATCGAAGACTAGTTACGACGAGAGGTTCCGGGGTCTGTGGTGCGCACAACACACACAAGCTCACCAACATAATCCGTACTAAACCTAATCTACTGAATGACATAATCCATGAATATGTCCATACAGGTTGCATGGATGAATCTAATACGCATCACGTGTGGAAAGACCCAATTGAATGATAGTACGGTCAACATTTGATACTTCATTTGGAGCTTCTTTAACGTCAGAGTTAACCCCTGGTACTTCACACCACATTCCGAAACTCTCTCGTGAAACGTAAGCCCGTACGGTAACGAATCGCAACACAGTGAGTCATGTAGTGAACCCGCCCGGCTGGAGACGACCGACAGAGGCAAAGTGGAAGATTGGAGTCGAGACTACGATGTCCTACAGAAGTGAGAGAAACTGTGCAAGTTGGCAAGATGGGCTAGAATAAAGGTGGCATGATAAGGAGAGAATGCGGGGTTTTTGTATGGGGCATTGGTTGTGGCCCACCTGGCGCCAGCGGATGGAAACCCTATACATGGACGATTTACCCATAGGTGAGGGTCCGCGCCTTCCCATGATGCTCTAGGGGGCATCTTTCTGTCTGGACGAGCTCTCACTAGTTAATGGTTACAGAGGGGGCGGTCGTAAGGCTGGGCTTTCTCTTTTCGACGTTTGTCATGTTTCTCCTAGCTGTTTTCTTTTCGAGCTGTACAGCAACCTTACCCCCAATTCTTGGCGGCAAAGAGGAGGTGAAGAAGAGAATAGAAAGAAAAAGAATCGAAAGAATATAACAATATTATGCAGTAAAGAGTTCTTAATTAAAACAAATCTCAACTTCAGTATATTAAAAGACTGTTAAAATTTAAGATTTATATTATTATACTAGTTTATTATACTATATATACATATATATACTATAAACTATATATAATATAATACTATATATATTTATTATTATACTATATATATATATAATATATATATATATACTATACTATAATATATATATATATATAGTATATATAATAGTAACCTATATATAGTATATAATATATATATATATAAATATATATAATATATATAATATATATATATATATATATATATAATAATATAAATATACATATATACACTGCTATATACATACGTGATATATATATATATATTTATATATATACACTATATATACTATATTAAGTATATATATTTATATATAATATATATATATATATATACTATATTAAAATCTTTTTGATTATTGCACAGCGTTAAATTAAAAGAAAAATTATTGATACCATTATATATACTATATTATATACTATATTCTATATATACTATAAATATATATATGTATCATATTATTATAGTATAAATATAGTATATATATAGATCACTATACTACTATATATATATAATTTTTTTGTTAAACCAACTCACAGGCAGAATCTATTCAAGGGTTATATAAAAAAGGGAAGCGCAAGCTTAATGTAAACTTCTCAGGTGAACATAAAGCAAATGTTTAAAATAAGGATTATTACACGGGTGAAAACAAAAGATGACAAAAAAAATTGCAAACAAGCGAGGACACAGAAAAGTAAGTAGTTAATTTCCTTGACTTTTTCTTTAAATTCTCCAAAAATATATCAAAATTAGTGTTGTTGGTCATATTGCCATGTCTACCATCACTTCCAGTTTCCACAATATTAATAGTCAAATAAATTTTTGGTTGAACCAGCACCATCTAATTTCATTGAAGAATCCTCTTTTCACTCATCAGAGGAGCATACTTTCAGCAATTTCTAATTTTCTGAACAGCTTTGTTCAGAGTTCTCAGAACTTTCTGAACAACTTAACTCTGGAACTTTATCTGGAAAATCTGTTAGATCATTGCAAGTTGCAGCTTCTTATTCAATCACTGCAGATTTTTACTCCGATTTTTTGAAGAAAGAATTCATAGTATCTTCTAAATGTTCAAATATTTTCCAAGTGAAATACAAAATTTTTGCAGCTAAGTTTCAATACAAAGTTGTAGTAGGTGGCCAGGTCTTTCTTCAGACCAGAGAAGTATTAGCATGCATTGTATCTCACCAAACAATACATCCTCTACCACAATTAGTACAGTTAGATCTTGAAGGGTGCCTCTGCCTTTTATATAAAGTATACATAAGCATATTGATTAGGAATGCCAATTTGTTGCCTCCCACTCCCCTCCCATGAGAAGTGGACAGCCCCAAAATATTCCGACATAACTGTAGCCTGGGCCCAAAGATCTGCTAAGGTAAGTGTTACAAAGTTGCGTCTTGTGTTTAACTCAGAGCAGTCTAGTAAGATGTTTTGTGGCATCATTTGTTTTGGAAGAACATCTTTGTGAAGGGGGAAGGATGGTACCCAGAGTGAAGATCAGACAGCATTGCTCGTTATTGGCAGTCCAAAGTTTCTGTTCCTTGTTGGATTTTTTAGGTAGATGTGCTTTAAGTATGGTGTTAACTGAGTATGAAGAAATTGTTCTTTGGGTTAATTGGGTATGAATATGTTTATAACAATGCGGGGTGGGGAGGGCGGAGGGGTGTTGTATATGTTAGAATAGTTAAGCACTGGTGTAGCTTTCTTCCTTCTGGGTGCAGGGGGGGATCTATTGAGAGTGATCTACTCTAAAATTGACAGCCCATCATGTCAAGATGAGATTTTATATGAAGGATTTTTGTTTGTCTGCAGGTGGTGTATGGGTATGAAGGGGAGACAGTCCATTATTATTCTGAGAGCTTTATTTTCCACTACTATCTAATTTCTGGATATTGGTTTGCGATGATATGGGTTCCTAGGCTGTCTGTAAACTATTATGAAGATCTTCTGCTGGACAAAATTTGTTCCAGTTAAATGCTTTCAATGCTCTTAAATTGTGTGTGGCTTTTGAAGTATTATTCTTGATGTGTGATTCGAATGTTATATGTGTATCAAAAATTAAAATTAGTCCTAGGATTTTGGGTTGTTTATTGAGAGGGAGTTTGTTGTTTGAAAGAAAAACTACTGAGTGAACATTTGATTCTCTTCTATTTGGGGTAAATAATGTGATGTAAGTTTTTTTTTGGGGAGTGATGCTGTCATTCTGTTTGTTACAAGTTGCAGTTCCAGTTGTCTATGTATTGTTGTAATTCTCTGCATGTTGTATTTATATTGGGATTTTGAAATGTAATTGTTAAGTCATCTACTCAGTTATTAATTTTTATAAAAGGAGATAATGGGAGGTGGTAGATCATGCATAAAAATGCTGAAATGTGTTTGTGAAAGGATGGCACTGTGGAGGACTGTTATATAATTTATATGTACAAGAGGGTGGCATTCTTGTTCAACTCTAGCTGTGCAATCAGATAGAAAATGTTATTTTTTTTTAATCTTTGATGGTTATGTCCGTGTTTAGTACTTTATCTATAAAATGTGAAGGGGGAGACTGTTGAATGCTTGTTAATATCTATTGCTACCAGGAGAGTGCAAGAATGGGAAGGGTTTTGATTTAAAATAAGTAAGGATGTGTTGTGTTAGATCAGTTAGGAGAGTGGTTGTGGAGTGATTGTCTGAAACCGTTGTCTTAGATAAAGGGAGGGAGATACTCTATTTAGGATCAGTTTTTTTCTAATACTTTGTTTATTTAGGTAACAATGAAGTAGGTGTATACAAAACTGGGTTGTTAGGTTGTTTGTTTGGCTTTAGTATAGGAATTATATGTAGATGTTTCCATAGTAGTGGGAGTGTTTGTTTACCATGCAATGTTAAATATTTGAGTTAGGGCTGTAATGATTTTGGTTAGCAAGTGTTTCAGATGTATATTCTTCTGGATTCGTTTGTTTGTCTATTAGTGGTGGTTGTGGGTTTGCAGCTGATTTTTGAACGATGTTACATTATATATATATATATATATATATATATATCTAAACATTACTTACTCTTTCAATATTAATATATATATATTTATATATAATATACTACTAATACTACTATAATATTAATATATACTTGTATATCAAAACTATATATATATATATATATATATAGACTATATATATATAAATATATCAATATATATATATATATATATATATAATTATATATATATATATACTATATATATATATCATTCCTTATCTTCACCTTCCTCTTTGCCCAAGATTGGGGGGTAAGGTGCTGTACAACATCGGACCAAAGCAAATCGCAGTAGAGAGGAACATGACGAAAGTCCGAAAAGAAAGCCCCAGTCCTTACCGCCCCCTCAGTACCATTAATTAGTGAGAGCTCGTCACAGACAGAAGATACTCCACCCTAGAGCATCATGCGATCACGCACGGAAACTCTACGTAACGGAAATCGTCAGTGTAAGCGGTCTGTCCCCTGCCCAGGGTGGGCCAACAACCATGCCCCCATACAAAACCCCGCCATTCTCTCCCTATCATGCACCATATACCATTCTCGCCTCTGCCAAACTCACATTTCTCTATCCTCCAGGCATTTCTTCATTCATTCGTTCACCGACTCAATCACCTTTCTCTTCGGTCTCCCAGGCCTGGTCGGTTCCCAACACACTCACCACCCAACACCCGCCGCTTACCCAACCTACTATCATTCATCCTTTTCCACAATGACCCAAACCATCGTCAACATAACTTTCAGTTTTCTCTTCATTTACCCCCTTATCTTCACACCCACACACTCTCGAATACGTTCTCCTCCATTTTATCCAATTCTTCTCACACTAGCACACCCCTAAGATTGCCATCTGAACACATTTAACTTTAGATCTATACCTTCTTATTCCATACCATTAGTCTCGACTACCATACAATAACACAGGTAACAACAGATCCCTCATGTATAAGACCCTAGCACACTCAAGAACTTAGTCCCTTTACATCCACCAACAGATTAATTGCACCAGCCACCTTACCTACCATATTCAAAACATTTCCACTACACTCTGCATCGTCCGTTCCCTTCTCATCCACATATACCTAAATATTAAACTTCAGACAACTTGTCTAGTGCCACCATCTAACTAACTTCCACACTGAGGAGTGTCCTCACTCACAACCATAACCTTATCCTTATCAACGTTTACTTTCAACCCCCTCCTCCTTTCACACACCCTGCTCAAATCTCTCTACCAATCCTCTCAAACTCTCTCAAGATTCGCCACAACAGAACCAAATCATCCGCATATAATAGGTAGGGCACCCTCCACTCAAACTCATCTCCAGGAACATTCTAACACCATTTCCTGCCATCCCCACCTCAAAATTCTTTCATAACCCATCCATATACAAATTTGAGATAACCAAGGAGACATAACACAACCCGTTCTCAATAGGTATATAATCCTAAACCAATCACCATTGACACCATTATTCTTACACACGCATTTTCACTATCGTCATACATACTTTGATTCCATTCAGAAGCCTACCACCAACACCATATATCGATAATAACCTGCCATAACGCTTCACCTTATTAACTCTATCATACGCCTGGTGCAAATCCATAGAACCTAAATAACAATTTATTCTTCTTTCTCCCTCATTTTCTCAATCATTTGTTCAATGTAAAGATTTGATCCACACATTCCCTACCATTATATAGAATATATATATTATATAATTAACTACTATATATAATATATATATATATATATATATATTATATATATGGATATATATATATATATAAATACAAGTGTGATATATCATATATATATATCACTAGTATGATATACTACTATATATAATATTATATATATACTACATAATATATATATATATACCCATACGATATATCTATATATATATATATATATATATATATAAATATATATAGCTATAGTATATATATATATTAAATAATAAGATATACTATATATAATAATATATAATATATATATATATTAGTATAATATATCAATATACTATATATATATAATATACTATACTATAATACTAGTTATATATACCGAATATATATATATATATATACTACCATCATATATATATTATATATATAATATATATAGAGGTAATATATATATAATATATATAGTACATATATACATCAGGGACGACAATATATATATATATATATATTATATATATTATATATACATATGGAGGCTTGGGTTCAAGTACAAAGTACTTGTACTTAAGTATGTTTTTTGCGGAGTACTTGGCCTATACTGTACTTGAAAAAGTTTGCATAGACTGAAGTACCTTATTGCGAACATCCGCGGGTGGGCGTTTTTTATGATTGCCAATATATTCTTATTATCATTCCGAGGTATTGATATATATTTCTTTATAACATTGTATGTAAACAATACAAAATTGGCCATTTTATAATATTTTATAGTGTGAGTAAAATTATATATATAATAAAAATATATTATATATATATATATATATAGTAGTTAGTAATATATATATAGCATATATATGATAATATATATTATATTAATATATAGTATATAGAGATGGGGTGATTAATTGGATTCTCGAAGATGTGTAAGCAAGGCGTTATCGGGTATGGGGTATACTCCGATGATGGAGGAAGAGAGTCGCAAGTATAGATACCATTTAGTTGATCATGGGTAGGGCGGATAAGCGCCAACTTGTTTAGGTGTTATAGGAGAATTAGTTAATGAGTGTTGTTGGAAAGATATATGCTGGTATTTTGTCGAAGAGAGTGCGTCCAAGTGACTGAAGAACTATTGGATGAAGAACAAGGTGCGTTAAAAGTGGTTAGGAGGATACTGGGATCAAAATCTTTACGATGTGGAAAACAAAATGATTTGGGAATAATGAGGAGGAGAAGAATAAATTGTATTTAGGTTTATGAGGATTTGCACATGCGATAGTAGTAAGGACGGTGATAAGGAATGTTATGGCAAGGCGCCTGAGTGATATATGGTGTTGAGTGGTTAAGCTGCGTGGTAGATGGTATCAACAAGTGGAGTAAATGATAGGAAGCGTGATGAATAAGGAGAATACAATAGTCGAAAAGCAATGGTTTAATATTAATAGCGGAGTAGCAGGATGGCGTTAGTCTCCCTGGTTATTCAAGATTGTAAATGGATGGAACTATGAAAGAATTAGGGGATGGTGTTAGAATGATGGAGAATGGAAGCGAGTGGAGGGTGATTTTGATTTGTGTGGCGATTCTGAGAGAGTTTGAGAGAAAACTTGGGTAGAGAATTGACAGGGTGCGTAACAAGGAGGGCGTTTTGAAAGTAAACGTAGATAAGAGTAAGGTTATGGTTCGGAGTGAGGAACAGTCCTCTGTGTGAAGTTATGTTAGAATGGTGAGCAGCTGGACAAGTTAGTCTTAGTTGTTAAATATTTAGGATAATATGTGGATGAAAGGAAAGACGGATTGATACAGTGGTAGTAGGAAAGTTTGAGAGATGGCAGAAGGTAGCTGGTGCAATTAAATTGTTGGTGGATGAAAAGAGACTAATTCTTTTGAGTGTGCTAGGGTCCTATGTGAGAGCATGTTGTTACCTGTGTGTTAATGTATAAGTAGTGAAGACTATGGTCTAGAATAAAGGTATAGATCTAAAAGTGCAATCTTCAGGATGGACAATCTTTAGGGGTGTGTTAGTATGTGAAGAAGAATTGATAAAATGAAAAAATCTATTAAAAAAGTTATGTGGTCGTGAAGAAAGGGGTAAATGAAGAATAAATGAAAGTTACATGGAGATGGTTCGTCAATGTGGAAAGGAAGAATGACTAGTCAGTTGGTTTAAGCGGCACTGTGTATAGTGGTAGTGCTGGGAATCGACCCAGAGACGAAGGGAAAAAGGGGAGCGTAAAGGAATGTCTAGAAGAGATAGAAATATGAATTTTGGGTCTAGGCCAGCGAAAGAAAGGTGCCATCCACACTAGGAGGTGCACATGGCAGGGTTTTGCCGAGCCTGGGTGGATGGTTGTGCCCGACCTGGGCCATGGGATGAACCCGTACAGTCCCCCGTGATAATACCATATGTGAGGGTCCGTTGGCGTCCGTCGTGAAACTCTAGGGTGATTTTCTGACTGCGATGAATTCCATTCCACTATAGGTATAGAGGGGCTGTAAGGCTGGGCTATCTTTTCGACTTATGTCATATTCATCTACTATTTTTCTGTTTCCGGTGCTTGTCACCCGCCTTACCCCAGTCTTGGAGATAGAAAAGGTAGATGATGTTAATATATATATATATATAAAATAAACTTAATAATTTATATATATATATATGATATATAATATATATATATATATCATATATAATATAATAACTATAATATTATACACTACTATATATAATATATATATATATTACTATAATATAATATATTTTCGTCATTTATTTTCATTATTTTAAGGTAGAAAGATATTGATATGTGTTCTTGTTTCATATTTTTCTACTTTCTTTTAATTCTGTTAAACAGTAGAATAGAAGTGTTCAAATTTGTTCAAATGATTCAACAGGATAAACTTTTAAAAAAGTTCCATTTATCATATAAGGTGAATTGAATTTCTTTTTAAAGATCTTTCATTGTGTTAAATTTAATTTTGAACTTTTGTTGTTACAGATTATTACCCTTGAACCTGGTTCCTCTATTGGAGAGTTAAAACTCAAAAAGGGTGCCCGGAACCTTGTTTTGGTAAAATTACCTCCTACTTCTACAAATCCAAGCAGAAAGAAAGCACTCCAAAAGATAGGTAAAGAAATTGATTTTGTGCATACATTTATTGCAATGCATTCTAGCAATAAAGATTTTACAATAAAATTAGTAGATAATTTAAATTCAGATGTGTAGATTTAAAAAAAGAAAAAAAATTAGATGACACATGGTCTGGTGTGTGCTTTCATATTAAAATTTCAACTTTAGAACATTGTTCCTAGTATTTTCCTGGTTTAGTAGCTAAATTTTTGTGCTCTGACTGTTTGATATGTATTTGTGTGTGTATCTGTCCTGAATGTTATATTTTTAACATCCTTAGGTATGGATCTTTTATTTCTATATCCAACATTTTATCTAAAATATTTAAATGAAATATAAAATTATTTGAAATTTTAAAACTGTAATGGTAAAAGCATTTTGGAGCATTAATTAAAATTATTAAAAAATCAGGAATAACTAATACTGAAAAGAAAGACAAGCTTTAGAAAGGAGTTTGAGAAAGTTAAGAGATTCCGGGCTAGAGCCCAACCAATCATGTATCCTAACAACTGCTATTCCCAACCTCTACCCATTTGAAGATAGAGGTTAGAAAGGTCATATGTAAGGCAAGCTATATTTTAAAAATAATCTTCTCTGCATTTTCATCCTTAAGACCTTCCATTTCATTATCTATGCTTGAGTTACAGCATTGACTAAATGTTCAATTAGAACACTGCACGGAGAGCTAGCCCAGCCTTACCGCCCCCTTTTTATACCTTTTAGTAACAACTTGTTGCAGTCAGAAAATCTACTCTAGAGCTTCACGGGACCGCGACGGACCCTCACTATGGCATCTCGTCAATGTAGGGTTCATCCCTTTGCCCAGTTGGGCCACAACCATACCCCCTCACAAAACCCCGCCATTCACCACTATTATGCTCCTTTCTTCTCTCTGCCAAACTCTCATTTCTCTCTCCAGGCAGTTGTCCGGTTTTACTGATCCGATATCCACTTTTCTGTGGTCCTCCCAGTCAGTCGATTCCTTCAACACACTCACCACTATAATCGCTTAACAACTGGACTATCAAATCCGATCCTTTCCAAATGAACCCAAACATACTCACGTACTCATTCTGATTCTCCTCATTCTATCCCTTTCTTCACACCATCACAACTTCATCTAATAGCATGCATCTGCACTCATTGTGCTTTAGATCTATACCTCTTATCCAGACCATAGTCTCATTTTATTACATTAACACAGGGAAACAGACATGAGCCCTCAGTGTAGAAACCCTGTAGTCGCACTCAAGACCAATAGTCCTTTCACATCCACCAACGATTTAATTGCACCAGCCACCCTTCCTGGCCATTCATCCAACTTTTGGCCTACTACTCTGCATCAGTCGTTCCCTTTTCATCAAACATATATCCTACATATACTTAAACTCACGACACTTGTTCCAGCTGCTCAACCATACTAAACATTAACTTGCACTCTGAAGACTGTTCACACTGTCAACCATAACCTTACTCTTAATCCTAACGCGTTACTCTTTAAACCCCCTCCTTTACACATGCAAATCTCTCTACCAATCCTTGCAAACTCTCTTCAGATTCATCACACAAAAACCAAATCATTCGATATAATAGGTAAGGCACCCTCCATTCACCTGCCATTCTCCATCATTCTAACACCTTCTTCTGCCACCCCCACTTGTAATTCTTTCAAAAAACCCCATCGATATACAAATTGAATAACCAAGAGACATAACACATCCCTGCCCTACTACACTATTAATATAAACCAATCACTTTTTAGGACAAAATTATCCTTACCACACGCGTTTCACATCGTACATACATACTTATTTATTCATTCAGAAAGCCAAAAATATATCACTTAACACCTTCGCCATAGAGCTTCCCTATGGAACCGCATACGCCGTTGCAAATCCATAAAATCTAATTACAATTTTTTGTTCTTCTCCCTCATTTTCTCATCCATCATTTGTTTCCAGATTTGTAAAGATTGATCACACATCCTCTAACCATTCCTAATCAGCACCCTGTTTTTCACCAGGCGTGCGCATTCAGTCACTCGATTGCACTCTTTTGAGCCAAAAATACAGAACATATGTACAGTCCCACCAACATCGATAAAACTAACCCTTCCCTATAATTCCACAGTTCAACCTTATCTCCCTGCCCCCCTACCCTTATATAAGGGTACTAATACTTGCTCTCCTCAATATATATATATATTATATATAATATTATATATAATAAATATATACTCATAGTATAATATATATATATATAATATATACCCTATATATCACTAGTATATATATATATATACCAAACCAAAAATTATATATATGGAATATATAATTAGATATATTAGCTATATATACAGTTATACTTTTAAATACGAGTCAAAATAAAAGTGAAAAACCTAAAAAGTTCAATGATGATGTTTAAAGGTTTGAAAGAGAGATAGAAAAGCTGAAAAAAAGATACATCAATCAATAGATAATGAAGTATTAATTACTAATACTAACGTATTATAAAACTTATATTTTTTCTAAAAGAGTTTCCCTTTTAATGTGTTTTCGGTGTTCACATTGGCTTGAAGTCGACCCTAGCTGGGACTCTTTTATTCACTAGCTTCGGCCGACAGTATCCGATAGTAAGCTACCAGTATGTCGATTAACATTTGGCGGCTGTCAAAGCAGCTAAATCAATCACACGAGGCTGCGTACCCGGTTTTGACATTCAGCCGCATAAGCTTACAGCAAATAAACAATTGCAAGAAATTAAGAGAGAAATATTACATCATTTTTAAGGCCATAATTTTCTGCGGAACCCCCATGACTTACATTTAAAGGTATAGGCCTGCATAAGGGAATTTTTGCTCCCAAACCTGATAACTTCGAATAGAAAGTGGTTTGATGTGAAATTGAAAGAACAGATTCAAGACATAGAAAATTGCTGTTCTGAGACGTCTCTGGATATGCAAAATGAACCTATCGAATTTCCTCTGCAAATCATCAACACAAACAAACATGCATTGTCGCCGCCATGCAACAAACCAACCTCCTCGGCTCGCGTCTCCACTCCAATTGCTGATATAAAAACTTGCCGAAATTTGTCAGGAAACGAACAATTATCTATAGGATTAAGTTTTCAATCTTGAAAAATGACTGTTTGAGAAGAAATTCTGGGGTTGAAGTTCTTGAATGGATGGGTGACCAAACCCATTGCCAAAAACGATTGATTTGTTTTTAGAAAAAAAGGTTTAGATCGGTGTCTATGCGTTGGTTAGGGGTACAACGGTTGAGCACAATGGCAGGACAAGTCCGGCCTAACGTGGAAAAAACTGCGGGAAAAATATAAAAAAGATCTATATTTTCCACATTGTGTAAGTTATCGGCTTTAATTTGACATCTGTAATGACCTAAAACATTATTCTGGAAATTCGAAATATTATTGCCACGATAAAAGAAACTTTTTCAGGACTCCACCCTAAGAAGAAATACTATTCCCAATTTGCCTAAACTTTGTCGAAAGCCCGATTCTGTTTGAAATATGACTTATAAGTATGCTATTTTCCATACAAATACAATAAAAATCGTTAAAGGGTTAAAAATTGTCAAAGGAAAACAACAATCAAGCAAGAAAAACAGTTTTTCTATTATACTGTTCGCAACAAGATCCATTTTCATACTCCTTTTTCGTAATAGCCCAAATATTTTGTTTAGTTGAACCAGTTAGTAACATTATTCAACACAAAAAATACCTAAACCTTATGCCTGACCCTGCATCATGTCCAAAACAATTTTGAGTTGTCAATGACCGACTGCAAACACTGCGTTTATCAAATAATGTCTGATCGTGCTCTATCCGCCGGAAATGTATTACTGTTGAGTCTTTAGAGAACTGCGCACCACCTACAAAAGTACAATCCCAACAACATGAAAAAAGGAGTTCTACTGAAACTTAATTGAAAAATTTTCTAACGTATTTTATATGCCCCCTTTATCGTTGACTCTTTCATCCTCTTTAGAGACTAGATTTTTCAGAGAAACAAGCGTGACAGACTATGATGTATATACCATTAGGCGGATATTAGGTGAGAAAAGTAAATTTCAGAGAGTTTTAGTGCGCATTAATATATCAAGATTCATACCGGAAAAACTGGAAATTCGTATAGAGGAAAAAAAATGAATAACGAAAAATTTGGAAATAGAAAGATAACATTAAAAAGTTAACGTAAATGTTTTGGAAAGATTTTGTCCATTCATGGGAAAAGAATAAAAAATATAATACATAAAAAAAATTCAACAAGTACCATTGAAAGTCTTTCAGCACACTGCGAGGAGTAAAGACAGGCTTAATGACATAATAGGCAAAAAAAAGAAAAAAAAAAAAGATGAAAAAAAATATTAAAATAAAAGTGAAAAAAATGAACGAAATAGGGAAACAAATGCAATTGGTGAAATTCGCTAAATCGAAGGCTTCACGTAGTTTTAGATTTAAATATTAAGTTACCACGCGAGGCACTCAGTACTCGCCAGACCCCCGATAACAATATTACTTTACGTTTTGGCAAATAAAGAGGAGGGAATTATGGAGGGAGCTGATAATGAAATTTATTTTGTCATAAAACCGACAGATGAGACTATTAATATTCTATAGAATTTTTATTAGGCCTATGAAAAGGAAAAATAAAACCAACTAATTCCAAGTTATAAGTGAGCAGGGACATAAATCACACAACCTTTGCTAGCCCCTAAGTCAAATACAGTGAATAAAAAAAAAATGAAAAACCATTGAATGGCAAAAAAACAAACATTTATATGAAAAAAATCCCAAAAGTAAGTATATATATAAGTTTTTTACACATACAGAAAAAACAAGAAGAAAATATATGTTTTTATATTAAAACCTTTCCTTTCAGCATCGAAACTACACAAATATTCAATAAAATAAGTTAATATTAGTTGAAATGATAAGTATAAATAACAGTAATGCCAAAGACTCTAGGATCCGGAAGAAAACTAGGAAAATGAATAGACTGAAGTTCTGGATGTCTAAGAAAAAAAGATAAAAGTAAAATGTAAATATTACCGTGATGCGATTATCAATAAAATTGAAACAGAAAATAAAAAGTTTAATTATAACTGAAAAAATTTTAAAAACGTTATTTTCCGTCCACTATTTACTGACAAAATCTAGTGAATTCTCTTTTTCTCCAAGATTGAGCTTTGCAAGGATTGATACAGATGCTAGGAAATAATTTTTCAACTATATATTCAATGGAAACAACGTTGTTTCTAATATATATATATATATTATATATATATATATATAATATATATATATTTATATATATATATATATATGTATATATATATATATATATATATTATATAAAATATTTTATATATACTTATTATATATATTATATATTATTAATATATATATATATATATATAATATATTATATATATATATATATATGTATATATATATATTTTATTACAGTTAACACCACTGCCGGCCCGAGCCCTTTTCAAGGAGGCGGTAGAATAAAAGAAGCTTTGCACTCCGAACTAAAGGTAATCTCTTAAGTGTGCGCAGCAAATCGTGGGCTTTAAAGAGAGGAAGATTCATAAGTTGGATAACAGAAGAGGCAAGGCAGTTCCCACAGACAGAAGTAGTGGGAAAGAAAAGAGGCACCCCAGACAAGTTGGGGTCTCTCATCTCCGCAAATGCATGGCGAGAGCATGGCCCCTGGTGATTGTGAGGGCGACGCAAATGGAGGTGGAATTACGAGCGTCCACACTCCCACTGCGCATCTACCGTTGTGAGTACCTTATAGAAAGGATATGTGGCGCCAAGTCACGTCGCGAGATAGAGGATCAGAGGTTGAAGTATCGGGGACAGTTTATTAGTCTCTAGTTTAGACTCAACCTATCCAATAGAGGGTGGAGCGGAAGCCCCCCATGTGAGAACGTACTCCATCAAGGGCGATAAGGGACCTCTTATATAACTGAGCAGCTGTTGAGAGGATAAAAAATCCCGCAGCTGACAGAACTTCCCAGTTTCTTTGAGGCACTCCTAGCAACCATTGTAGAGGTTTCCAGAATATTGTTTATGTTAAGACCAAGAATGTTTTTATGTGATTCACAGGAGAGGACGTTTAGAGGCCGTCGAAGGAAATAGGGGAGTTGGGAGTTGTCTTGAGAGGGGGATGGTTAGGAGTTGAGTTTTTAAAAGAATTGAATTTCTTCACAAGGTTCAGACGACCCACCGATCAATTTAGATCGACAAGGACTAGAATCGGAAAGCTGAAGACGAGACGGTTGGAAGTACAGCGGGAGCAGATTTGAAGTGGGTAGAAGAGTGGAGGGTTGAGTCATCGCATAAGAGTGAACAAGATTTGGAAGTACAGCTGAGGAGATCGTTGATGAAAGTTAAAATAAAGTTGGATAGAACTGAACCTTGCGGAACAACACAATTAACAGGGGAGGAGGAAGAGGTCGTCATACACGGTTGGCTGTATTAGAGCGAATCGGAGTAGAAACTAGACAGAGAAGCAAAGGAGAGGGAACCAAGGAAGGGGCTTAAGAGAGCAGTGACGCGTGCCAAAACCGGTCAAAAGCTAATTGGATATTGTCAGCGCACACGCAAGACTCCCATGTCCCTAAGGGCAGGAGGACCATTAAATCAGTTAGTATAGAAAGTATGTCACATTGACCTCGGCGACGAAGCCTACTGATGATCTGAGAAGGGAATGGATCAGATGATCCAGGGAAATGAGAGTTAAGAGAGAGTTTCCAAAGATTGTAGATAGAATACAAGTGAGAGCTATAGGCGATTGTTGAAGGATCAGAACGGTACTTTTTTTCGGGATCGGAGCTTGGAACATTCAGGCGCGCTTCCAGGGACACTGAGGAAAAAGTATTAGTATCTAGACTGATAGAGAGTAGAGGTGAACGAGGACAGGGCGCCGGACTCAGAAGCACACTCTCAAAAGGGGAGGAATCCATACGGGCCACTGCCTTCTACTGTTCATAGAACTCCAGGATCCCACATGCACACGATCACGTTGGAATCACAGGGTAGACATGGGAAACCTGAAGAGGAGAAGGAGTAGGGGAAGGGATGCCAGAATCGTCCAGGGTAGAATTAGATGAAAAGACGAGGCCGAAGAGATTTTTCAGAAGGAGGCTTAGCAACAGAACCGTCAGAGCGATAAGGCGAGGAAAGGAGATTCAAAAGTGTGTTAGAGAATGTTTTTGGCCAGGGCCAGAAATTGTTTATCTGTAGGAGACCAAGCAGCGGGTTGTCGCACTTTTTATTAGTGTGGAAAGTGCGCTTAGCTGATGAATAGTAATCCCTGCACCGATTCTGGCACAATTGAAAATTAGTAAGAGTATAAGAGAATGAGAGTTTTCCATTGCCAGATACCGCAGTCTCCTTAATTGGCGGTGAGAACAAGTCTCCATCGAACCATGGATTTTGGGGAGAAAAGATGAGTTGAGACTGGAATGAACTGCTATCATCGTGATTACGGCCCCACCTTTTCAGCGTGACCGAGGCATCCCCCGAGTAAGCAAGATTCATTCCAAGAGTTAGTTAGCCAAAAAACAAGCAATTTCCCCAAATTAGCCGAATTAAAGTTGCCAGAATTACGTTTAGGCATGGTGGGCTGCTGAGAAAAGTGATTAATATTAAGAGCTACAAGCGATTGGTGATCAGATTAGCAATAGGAGGAGAATGGTGTATTTAAAACGGAGAAGGAGCGTAGTGGTGAAACTAGTCAAAGCGTTTCAAGAGATTGGTTAGGCGATCTTGGAATATGTGTAGGTTTCCTAATTAACTGTTCCAGATCGTTGAGAATACTGAAAGTTTTGGCCCCTGACTGTCCTGCAGTATATATATATATATATATATATATATATATATATATATATAACATATACTTATATATAATAGTATATATATCTATATATATATAATATATAGATTATAATACTAATAAAAGTATATATATAGAGAAAGGCTATATATGATTAATTATATTATAATAGTATAATAAATATTATAATATATATATTATATAATAATATATATATATATATTATATATTATATATTACTAGTCGCTATATATATATATATTATATATATACTATATAACTATATAGGCAATATATTATATATTAGGATATAATATATTATGATATATATTATATATATATATATATATAATAATATATATTATATATTATATTTTATATATTCTTATATATATATATAATATATTATATATATTATTATAATATTATTATATATATATGTATATATATATATATATAATTATTATATATATATATATAATATATATATTTATTATATATAAATAATATTTATATATATATATATATTATATATATATATATATATATATATATATATATATATATATCTATATATATATATGGATACTATATATATAATTTAGTTATATATTATATATATTATTATACTTATATATATATATTATATATATATATATATTATATACTTATATATATATTATATATATTATATATTATATATTATATATTATATTTTAATATATATATTATATCGTTATAATATATATAGTAGATATATATTATATATATATCTTATTTATTATTATATATATATATATATATATATATTTATATTTATATATAATATATTATTATTATTATATATATATGTGACTATAGTTTATATATATATATATATATTATATATTATATTATATATATATATTATTATATATTTATATTAATTATATTATATTATATATTTATATATAAGTTTGATATTTTATATATTTATATATATTATATAATATATATTATATATAATATATATATATAATAGTATATATTGTTATATATATATATATATATTATATTATATATAAGTATATATATATATTTATTTATTATTATATTTATATATATTAAATATTTAATTATATTTATATATAATAGTATATTAATATTATATTATATATATAGTATATATATATATATATAATGATATATATTATATATATTATTATATAATATATATATTTATATATATATATTATTATTAATATATATATATATCTATATTATTATTGTATTATATATATAATATTTATATATATATATATAATAGTAATATATATGATAGTATATATATATATAAATTATATATTATATTTATATATAATATTACGGTATACTGTATATATATATATATATATTATATATTATATATATATATATATTTATATTAGTATATATTATAATATATATAATATATGATATGATATATTATATGATTCTATATATATATATATATTTAATAGTAGTAGTATATATATATATATATATATATATATATTATATATTATTAGTACATATATTATGTATATATATATATATATATATATATATATATATTTATTATATATTTATATATTATAGGGTTTAGTATATATTATATAATATAGTTATATATTATATATATATATATATATATCATTTTTATATATATTATAGTTATAATATATATATATATACTTATATTATATATATTATATATTATTTATATATACTATATATATAAATTATATTTATTTAAATGGGATAAGATAAACTGCACTCTTCCTTCTCACACCGCAGTATCAATAAGTATTGATAAAAATACTCCATCTGAGTAATTCACCCTGCTGGAATTGAACCTGGGCTCTGCAGGTAAACGCGTATGTGCCTGACCACTAGCCTACGATGCTAAGAGACGCGACAAACTTCTGTGGTGATATAAAGCACACAAAGACAGGACAGTGCCACGCCCTTCCTTTAACGTAGGTCACCCCGCCCTGCGGACCCCGCGGGAAAGCTCACGAGTCGGGGCGTCAGAGTCAAGAGCTGAGTACCGCACAAGGCGAAAGTACACCTCAGTAAACTGGGGATGTATTATTGGTACTCGTGCAAAGAGGTAAACGCCCATCTCCCTTCCTTCACACCGCGTATCAATACTTTGATAAAAATACCCCTTTGAATAATTCCCCTGCGGGATCCGAATCTGGGATCTAACAGGTTAAACGATAAGTGTTGACCACTACCGCCCGATGGAGCCTGAAAAAGAACAATATCAAAGCTCCTGTGGTGAAGATATGAAAGCACCCACCAAAAGGCGACGTTGCGCCCTTGATTTCCGCTGATCACTCAGGGCGATAGGGCAAGCAGAGCACCGCACAAGGCGAATACACTCATTAGTGGTCAGACGATCATATGCGATTTACTTGCTAGAGGCCGGGTTCGAGTCCCAGCGGTTAATTTATCAATAGAGGGTATTTTTATCGAAACGGACTTATTGATTACTTGGCGGAGTAAACAAAAACTAAAAAGTCCACACAAGGGGCAAACAAGCGGACAAAAATGGGCAACAAAGGAGAAGTGTGGAAGGGGAAGTGCAGTTTTATTCTTTCAATACAATAAAATCACCCGGTTTACTGCGTGTATTTCGCCTTGTGCGGTGCTCTGCTTGACAATACGCCCGAGTGTGAGCGGGTAAAGGGCGTGGAATGTCTGCCTTACTAGAGTTACTTTTTTGTCACCTTGGCACTTTTTGTCGCGTTCTTCTTTTAGCTCGTCGTGAGCGTAGTGGTCAAGCAATACGCTGTTTACTGTTGAGCTCGGGTTCAATTCCAGCAGCGGTTGATTTACTTCAATAGGAGTATTTTTATCAATACTTATTGATACTGCGGTGTGATGAAGGGAGAGTGCAGTTGGTTTATTATCAATTACAATTTATCCCGTTTTACTGAAGTTGTATTTTCGCCTTGTGCTGCGCTCTGCTTGACCTACACCGAGTGTGAGCGGAAAGGGCGCGGCCGATGTCCTGTCGGGTGTTTTATTCACCACGGAAGATTTTGTGCGCAGTCCTCTTTTAGCTATCGTGGCGTAGTGGTCAAGCACATACGCGTTTATCTGCTAGAGCCCAGGCTCAATTCCAGCAGGGTGAATTACTCAATAGGGATATTTTTATCTATATGATATAAATATATATATATATATATATATAATATATATATATAATATTATATATGTAAATTATACTATATATTATATATATATAATATATATAGTTAATATTTATAGTGACATATATATATATATATACTACTATAGATTACTATATATATATATATATATTATATAAGATAGATATTATATATCATATATTATATTATATATTAGGGTATATACAGTATATAGTTATATATATATATATAATATATATATTAGATTTATAGCATAAACTTATATATATATATAGTATATATATTATATATATATATAGTACGTATATAGATATATATTAATATATTATTATATATATTAATATATATCATATAATATTATCATAGCCACCTTATCTCCAATACTGGAGAAGAGGGGTAGCGATAGTATGGCGATGGACAGGAAAAGTAGCAGGAAGAATGGATGACGCAAGTCGAAAGAGCCTTATCGGGACCCTTTATACCTTTTTTAGTGAGTCAGTGTGAAAATCCACCCTATCTTCACAAACCATCGACGGACCTAGCATAAGGCATCGCGTCATGTAGAGGTTCATTCCTTTGGCCAGATGGGTAAAACAATACTCCCTCACAGAACCCGCCATTTACTGCCTATTATTCACTTTCTTCTCTTCTCTTACAAACTTCACATTACGCTTTCCCAATTCAACAGATTCTGATTCAAGCACTTTTTCTTCGGTTCTCCCAGCCGGCGAATTCCAGCACACTCACCACTATACATCCGCTTAATCAAACAGATATTATCCATCCTTCTCCACTGACAACGGAGTCTCAATGTACTTTCACTGTGTTGTCTCGCATTTACTCCTGTTCTCTTCACACCACGACTCGCTATTGCGTTCATTCCTCAATTTATATCATTTCGCTTCTCATACCTAACACGCGATAGTGGTTTCCACCTGAACACATTGTTGCTTTAGATCTTAACCCTCTTTTCCAAACCATAAATTCATCCATTCAACCAAACGCGAAAATTTATTAGTAGTAAAGAAATAGAGAAAAATGTGTGATAGTAATGAAACAGAAGGATTTACCTCGGCGGTTACCCATATGACATTTTTGATTGGTAAATATTTAACTTTTAACAGAACAGAACGTGAACTGTTCGAACCTCATTTAAGTTTGAAGTAAAGCTCAGAATATGGTATGTTCGCTAGGTCAGACCTTTTGACAATTAAACCAAAAATTAGTGAAGTAAAAAACCCACTAAACATTGGGTTACAACTTAAATCTAAGCATTAAATGATATTAAGTTTAAATAGAAAGAAATATTTGTGGAAGCATTAATAAGGGGGTTTCATACATGCCTTACCTGGTCCGTTCTCTTTGTGAGACTATTGCGATTCTATACTATCCTATGACCATGAGCGCTTTCTGTGAATTGCTGTGTATGGCCGGTACAGCTTCGCATACAATCGTGTGTTGACGAATTTAACCTTCATTTTACGACGATACGAGCAATTTACGAACAAAAATAAAATAATAAAATAAGTTAATCTCGTACGCAAGTGTGCCACAATTTTGCTACAATTTTGTTCAGTTCTTGCCATTTTTTTTTTTATTTTACTTAAACTATCGTTTATAATGTAAGCGTAGCGAATAGCGGTTCTCGTAACTTTATGGCGTTTAGAATTTTCAAATTTTTCACACGTTACCTTTTTGAAAGTCTAAAAGCGCATTTCTTGAAAAGCCATCTAACATCCCTATAACATAGAGATATTAGAGATATTATTAGTACTTCAATCCAATGTTATAATTTTCGGACCACCTTGTTTGTGTGTGCAGTATACCTTTCCCGTCAAAATTTCCCGCCAAAAAATAAAAACATATTTAAATTGCTTTGTACTTAGCAAAATTTATTTGTAAAGCCATATATATTTTTAGTATATATTATGTTATGTTAAAATTTTTTTTTAAGGAAAATGACTAATATTTGTTTTTAAAATGTTGCTGGATTACTTTATGCTCGAAAATGTCATAAATAGTACATGAATTTATTTTCAGTTTTAAAAGAGCGTACCAGAAAATTGCACGACAATATTCCTATCTATCTCACCTACTGGTAATATATATACTGTGCCTATAATCTTCTGTAGAGAACTCCGATGAAAAATATCTGGCAACTCTGTTTTTACGGCCTTATAGTCAGACTTGGAGTTCAAGTTTAAAATTTTGGGAGGGAACTTTTTTTTATAATGATTTTTAAATGTATGCCCAAAATTTAGGTATGCCTAAATTGCCTATGAACCCAAACTTCAAAAAAGGCTATTGTGCTTGATGGACTTCGTTTCTTATTTTATGTTTCTATAGGGACTTTATTTTAGTGGCTGCTGGCCTAATGGTTAAAAATGGCATTCATTATATTTCGTGGAGTTAGACTTTGTTGCCTTTTTTAATAAGTGTAGTCAAATGGTGTAGTAGACATTTGTGTTCTGTCCTTTTCATATCTTAATTTACTTGCTCTAAGGATGAATTATGGTTGTAGAGAAAATTAAATTGCACTTTATATTCTGTTGGGTGTTTGTGGCAGTGGTTAGAGGAACTCTATCTAACCAAAAAAAACTTTGCATAGTTTAACAAAGCTCTACCATAGTGTATTAATATATATGCTCTACTGCCAGCAGCTACTGCAAACGACTGTTGTGGGTCGTATGAAATAACATTCACAGATAATTAAATAATACACTATGCAACATTACTGTAAACCTATCCCTAATATGTTAGGATCGTTGTTGCTTGAAGCGTAGCGCTAAATTGTATGAATTAATTTTATCAATTTTTTTGATAAATACTGATCAGGTTAAAAAGGCTATAATCATGTGTAAAACTATCAATTCATGTTTTTCTGAAAAAATATTTTTTAAAATTTTGACCTATTTTATAGATTTTTCTGATTAATACTGATCAGATTTAAAATCTGTTACCATTTTCATAATCAGCATGTAAAAGCATCAGAATGCAGTTTCCCTTCCCACCCATTCTAATACTTAATGTAAAGTGTATATGCCCTATATTAATTATAAGGACATTATTAATTATGTATAAATATCAATATGAATAATATTTGTATTAATATAATGGTAATAGTAGAGCAGAAGGGTGTCACCCCTGATTTTTATGAAAATCACAGGATATATATATACTCTAAAAAAATAATAATGAAGAATAGGGAAAACGATATCTCTTATAGAAAAAAGATACAGCCCCTAAAAAGAGTTGAGATAAAAATGCATGACTTGACTTGACTTGAATTAAAATTTAATTTGTTTTTTTTTTTAATAAGGAAATATTTCAAAAAAGATAAATGAAGACTTGAAAAGAATGAATGATTTAAGTATGTAGGCAAAAAAAGGTACTCCTCTCTCAAATGTTTAAAATTTCCAATTAGGCTTTCTTAAGAAACGAATTAGTGGCCCTACATGCTCGCTCTCGCGCTTCCTAGTTCAGGTTATAGATAAGATTGTTAAGTAGCGGGCAGGGGTATACGATAGATTTTTTCGGCTGTGATATACTAACAAAATTACATACATAACCTGAACTAGAGGGAGAGGACCTAAATGAAACCTAACGTGATAGATCCTCAAAAATAAAAAGTCATATGGGAGTTTTAACAACGTTGAGGGCTGTAACTTTGTAAATCGTAGAAATAAATAGCACTTTTAAATCTACAAACCTATAATAACGTCTAGATAATTTTTATTCACTCACAAAAATTTCAAATCATATTTATAATTTAATTATTATTTATTTTTCATAATTCATTAACTTTTTGGTCATGTTATTTTTTATTTTTATTTCCAATTTATTTGTAACCTTAACCTTAATTTAAGCCTCCTATGATAGCTCTATATATATATATTATGCTATGATATATATAGTATATACTTCTAGATATATATAGTATATATAGTGATATATTCATGGTTAACTATAATACATGCATTTCATGCATATCTCTGCGTTTCTTACCATTAGGTATAAATAGCAATATTAATAATAGCTTTGGTTTGAAACCAATCGTATTTTCGTCGAGGAAGCTTCACATATATCTTTTTAGATATTTACAGAAAGATTATATAACACTATGTAGTTATATATATATATTATTATTGATAGCACAGAGCTAGGCATATACTATATATACTATATACTATATATATATATATACTTTGAATTGTAATTTAAATAATTACTAGGCTTAGATATAAAAAGTTATTTCATTTAACTATAATATAATACATTTTTAATGGATGATTAATGGATGACATAAAATTAAAGAAATTTTCCTTTCCTATCATACAATATATATCTGCAGGACGAGTTTATGCAGGCTCTCTTCCATGCTATAGAAGAAGAAAAACTAGGAATATTTGAAAGTCCAACTGGAACAGTAAGTGGTGTATGCTATGACATACTATTATACTAGTATATTCAAAATTCTTGTGCTTATTAAATTTGCATTGTAGATTATTTTTATATATAAAGTCTGTAGCTGATCCACTCTATTAAAAATTTATCATAAAATAACTCCTAATCTCATTGAACAATTAAAATATATGGGTAGTTATTACCAAAATTTTGGATTTGTTGTGTTATTAAAATACAGTAGTTCAATTTTTTATACAAAAAAGTTAATATCTGAACTCAGGTTATCACAGTAAATGTAAATTTATCTACATGGAAGTATCTTAATCCTTAAGATTTATTAACAGTCATCCTTACATTCTTGCTGAGTGAAACAGATTAGCCTTTTTTTCCTGAACTTCCATTTCTGACACTTTTCAATTATGAAACATATGTAGGGGCAGCTACAGATATAAAAATAAAACTTATGTACTTAAAATGCAATATTTCAAATGGTTTTTAAATTTTAAAATTGCAGGGAAAGTCTCTCAGTTTGATTTGTGGGTCATTAAGTTGGTTGAAGTATTATGATGACAGTCGAAAGGTAAGCTGAGCAAATCAAATTTGAGTTGAAAATCAATATATATATAGATAATATATTTAATAGTATATATATTATTATAATTAGAGGTGATATTAAATATATATATATATATATATATAATATTATATGTTATATATATATATAATATAGTGTATTTATATATATATAATAAATATATATATATATATAGTATATATATATATAATGGTATATGTATATCATACAGATGACGGACGATAATCTCACGATATATATTATAGAGTTATATTATAATACCTACAATCTATTACTATACCTCTTATATATATACGTATACTCATATAGAACATATATATATATAATATTACTATACCCCCTATCCCCTAATACCTTAATATAACCCCTTATCATTATAGACTCTATATATATATACTATATATACCCCATATATATATATATATTTATATATAATCTATATATTATATATATATATATATATAAAAGCAGAATAGAAGCTTGAGGAGAGGTCTATATATATATATATTTATATATATATATGATATAATTTAGATGTATTATATAATATATTTTATTCCAGGCTAGATTAAAGTCCATTTTAGAAGAAAAGATTGTAGAAGAAGATGAAAATGATTGGTTCTCATCATCCATAAAAAAGATTGAGAAAGAAAATGGGAAAAGGATTGCAAAAAGAGATCTGGAAAGGATTGAGAAGCATGAAAAAAGAATAAATGATGTTAAAGCAAAATTTCGGCAGGTAGTTGGTTCTAAAAGTTTACAAGAACTTTTGAAAATGTCTTCCTTAATTTGCCATTTATAGAAAGATAAATTTTACCCATTATTTTTACAGCTTAAATGCTATTAATGATATTGATGTTGGTGGTAACCTTCCAAACAGAATTAAAAGTATGCATATTGACTGTGAAGCGTGTGTAAGAATAAATGGAGAAGAGGGTGAATGATTTGATATTTATAGAGGAGTAAGGCAGGGATGTGTTATATCTCCATGGCTACTTACTGTACATGGATAGGGTAAGGAAAGAATTTGAGGGGGTGGCAGGGGAGGGTGTTAGAATGATGGAGAAAAGTAGTGAGTGGAGGGTACCTTGCTTATTGTATGCCTATGATTTGGTTTTGTGTAGTGAATGTGAGGAAAGTTTGAGAATATTGATAGATTGGTTTGGCAGGGTATGTAAAAGGAGAGGTTTGGAAGTAAATGTAGGTCGGAGCAAAATGATGGTGATAGGTGAGGAGAATCCTTAGTGTGAAATCAAATCATGTTGGATGGTATTCAACTGGAACAAGGACCTGAGTTTAAATATTTAGGCTATATGTTGAATGAAAAGAGAATGGTGATGCTGAGTGTAGTAGGAAAGTTTGGGTGGTAGGAAGGTGACTGGTACGATTAAATCTTTGGTAAATGCAAGGGAATCTTGTGTGCGATGAGGTTCTGCATGAGGGTATGTTGTTACTGTTGTTAATGTAGTGTAGTGAAACTATAATATGGAATAAGAGGTGTAGATCTAAGGTGCAGTCTGTCTAGATGGATAATCTTAGAGGTGTGAGAAGAATTGATAAAATGGAGAATGAGCGTATTAGGGAGTTGTGTGGTGTGAAGAAAAGAGTAATTAAGACAGGGTTGGCAATAAGCCATGGCTTTTTGGCTTTTTGGCTACGCTTAATTGGCTATTTGACCACATAATATAAGTGTGTCACTATAAGGGTCAATAGGCCAATTAACCATAGCCAAAAAGCCAAATATCCATGGCTTTTTGCCAACCCTGAATTAAGAGAATAAGTGAGTGTGTATTAAAGTGGTTTGGTCATTTTGAAAGGATGTATAGTGGTGAGTGTGTTTTGAAGTAACTGGCTGTGAGAAATAAGAAAAAGTGGATTGAGTCTGTAAAAGTGTGTTTGAAAGAAAGGAATTTTAATTTAGCAGAAACGAGAACAATGATGCATAATTGGAGTAAATGACATGGTTCTCTGAGGGGGCATGGTTGTGGTCCTGGCTCAGAGAATGAGCCATGACATTAAGAAAATACCACAGTGGAGGTCGGTCGCGGTGTTGTGAAGTTCTAGTGTGGATTTTGGCTGCAATGGGGACGCACTTTAGAATATTGAGAGGATGGTATGGAGGCTTTCGTTTTGACTTAGGTCATGTTCTTTTACTTAGCTATTTTATTTCCGGTGCATGTTCCACACCCTACCCTCAATCTGTGAGGATTTCGTGGGATTAATAAAGAAAGTAAGAAAGAAAAATGTATATATTTATTATTTTTGTTATATCATTCATGAAATATTTTTCTTTTTCAGAAATCAAAGGATTTAAGTTCTTCATATGAAGAAAAAGTAGCAAATAAGAAGGAAAATATTTTGGAGCTCAATGGTAATATTGTACATTTTTTTTATTAATTTACAATGAAAAATGCCTTTTAATTTGAGGAAATATGCATTCAGTTTCCTCTGGTATTATTAGAGTGATTATTTTTTCCTTATTAAAAACCATAGTTATACTAGAGGAGATTGAATGCATATATATACAGTATACCTATATATAAATATTTATTTATTATATATGTCTTTTAATTTGAGAAATGTACATTCAGTTTCCTCTTATATTACTATGGTGATTATTATTCCCTTGTTAAGAATTAAGAATTACCAAAGTTATATTAGAGATGACTGAATGTGTATTACTCAAACGTCAAATGTCTTTTAATTTGAGTAATATAAATCCAGTCTCCTGGAAAATTTCTATGGCGATTACCTTTTCCTTGTTAAGAACCTCTAATGTTCGGTCTTACTAGTAGGAATGCTGGGCGAGTGATCAGCGAGAAGTGAAACTTAGAAATATAAAACCGAGCATTGGTGGATGGTCCTCCTCTCACAGACGAAATTGCTTGCTGGTGGTAATCCTCGCATGCCTTCGCATTGACCACACCAATATTACGCACAGCCACTACATGTCACGAGATCCTTCCCCTGGCTGCAAATTTTGCCGTCGCCACACCTCGCAATCTGTTCACCATATCTTCATTGATTATCATCAACTGGACTAAATCCTCCGTCGCCATTTTATTACACTATGGTCCATAACACCTAAAAGGCTATCCCATGCCTTGTCTGAACCCTCCCACTTCAATAATAGTAACTCAATATTTTCCTTCCTTCAGGAACTGAATATCCTGTATGATATTTTTTGTAATTTTTTTAATTATGTATAGGACTCTGTAATAATATATATATATATATAATAATATATATATATCAATATATATATATATACGGTATATATATATTACTAGTATAGTGATATAGTTATATTGAGTCATGATTTCGGTGGTGCTCCTACAGTCGATAATAAATATATATAATAGTAATATATAATATATATATATAATCATATCTTTCTTTCTATTTCTTTCTTCACCTATTCACTCTTGCCCCAAGATTGGGGGTAAGGTGTTGTACAAGCATCGCTCAAGAAAAAGCAGTTAATGAGGAACCCTTCCCAACTCGTTCGAAAAGTACTCACAGCCAGTGCCCCCTCTGTACCATTAATTAGTGAGAGGTCGTCACAGACAGAAAATCCACCACCCTAGTAGATCATGGAACGCGATCGGACCCTCACTATGGTAAATTCGCTCAATAGTAAGGGTTCATCACTGGCCCAGGTTCGGGCCACACCTAATCCACCCATACAAAACGCCCGCCATTCTCTGCCTATCATGGCACCTTTACTCTCGCCTCGGCCAAATCTTCAATTTCTCTTCTTAGACATTCGTTTACTAGACTCATACCACTTCTCTTCGGTCGCCCAGACCGGCTCGGTTCCAACACACTCACACTATACATCCGCTTAACAACCGACTATCATCCATCCTTTTCCACTTGACCAAACCATACTTCACATACTTTCAGTTTATGTCTTCATTTCCCCTTCACCCAACGACAACTCGTCATAAATAGCGTTCATTCCTGCATTTTCTCATTGGTCTTCGCACAGACTAAGCAGCACACTTAGATTGTCCATCTGAACTCCCATTGACTGTAGATCATAATACTTCTTATCTCACAGACCATGAAGGCTCGCACTACACATACAATACACAGGTAGCAACAATACCCTCATGTAAGACCCATAGCACACTCAAAAGACTTAGTCCTCTTGCATTCACACGATTTGCAATATATATATATATATATATCAATATATATATATATATATATTATATAATAATATATATATGTATATAGTATATATATAAGTATTATGAGTAATATATTAAGATAAATAGGGATAAGAATATGATATGAAGAGATATTATATAGAAAATATTAATGATAGGAGATATTAATATATAATATATATACATTGAATAGGTTATATATATTAGATAAGTATAAGGAATTATAGTGTGAAGGGCTAGCTATATAAAGTGAGCATATATAGATAGGATAGATATATATGATAGTATAGGGAATGTTACTCGAGATACGAAAGAAGGCGATACGATTACCGGTTACTGATAGTTTTTTTTATAGGTAGCCGATACCGATATACGTACCGATACCGATTACTTTAATTAAATATAATATTACACAGTAATAAAGGATTGTTAGAAAACATGTAATGTGCACTGCTAGGCGGACAACTCTATTAGATTGCATTACTCGTTATTGTACAAACAGAGAAATGAGAACTCACTTCAGGGATACAGTTATATATATTCATTATGTGGATTTATGAGGAACCAAAGTAGTATAGTATTATTATAAATTAAAGAATCTAGAAGTACCTTTAAGGGAATAATAATTGAGCAAATGATAGGTTAAATAAATAATTAATAACTGTGGATGATTTTGTTTGATTTAAAAAAATATTCCATTTACGGTATAGTATAAAAATTGGTTAACAAGTTTAAGCTACTAGCTTTAGATATATTTTTATTATAGGATATCACAATTAAGCCTACACCAGAAGATTTATTTAGCTAAGCTACAATACTATAAAAATATTAAATAATGAAAAGTCTTATTTGTTAATTGTAAAAGTGACGATGTAAATTAAACTTCTATGCTAGAGTTTAAGATATAACTGTGATGAAAATATACGTCTTTTAATGGTATAGAATATGAAATATACAATACTCAAATTCAAAATTCACAATTAGTGATGCAATAAAACATTAAGCTCTTCTACAGTAATCTGGGAAGAGGATGTTGGCTTTTATTGGGGGAGGTTATACTGAAATTGCTCTCGTAAGAGACGAAGATACACAATACATATGAAATTGATGTCGCATTGACTTGAATGTAAGGAAAGGTAGAATGCTGTTAATACATTAATGTACCATTGCAGCATACTGATAATGAAAATCTTGACCAATATTGATATAGCCACCCGCTAATGATTAAAGCGATAATTCTTCTATACTATTACTGCAGCAATTTACATGATTTTGCACGTAGTGAGCTCATCTCCTCTTTCAAGACTGCAAATGATTGAACTAATTAACTTTGCTCCTTTGTTATGGACTGATCTTTGTGAGGTTTTTGCTCGATGTCTGAGGTTTATTTCCTGGTGTCGAATTTCACCTGGTGACGGTGAATGAGATATCAAAATGCATGAGTTGTTATCAGGTCCAAGTGAAGTGGAAGGGGGCTATCAAGTCTAAAACATATGTCCCAAGATCCTTCAGTCTTCCGATAGGGCTCTCATTATGCTGAAAGCGCGACCCTCGTCGCCACAATCACAGTGCTTGGTAGGCTAGTGGGGGTTGTAGTAAGGCTAGCGTATCAAGTCTTCTGCTGTGCTATTTCTTTTTTTTTTTTTGGTGGTTTTTTTTTTATTTGTCAAAGAGAGCAAAGAGTCCTCGGGTCGTGATGGGCATAATTTAACTGCATCTCGTAGAGAGAGTGGCATGGTCACACCCGCTCAGGAGTACGGTGTGCACCAATTGAGCATTGTAGGGGTTTCAGGTAGCTTAGAGAAAAATTCCTTATTAGAACTTTTATATGATTTAGGTTATTTTACAGTTGTCACCAGCCGCTCCGACGGGGGCAGAACACCTATTCAAGGAAGTGAGGTTAGGACACGCCTTGAAGGCCTCAAAAACCAGTCTAAGCGTCAAATTATACGGGCAGCCAACGATCGAGACACAGGGACGCAGGTGCTTTAAGAGTGAGAAGGAAATTCAGTTGGGGAGGTTGGGAGAGCCAGATAGATTGGAAGAGAACATTCCAAGAACAGATAAGGTGGCAGGAGATAGAGAAGCACCGCATTGCGAACAGTGTCTGGGATGGATTAGCTGTAACATCAATCCAACCAATGAAACTCAATGTGCCGACCCCAGCAGTCCACCGTTGTGCTTAACGTGAAGGGGAAGTGTACGTTTAATATGGATAGGTGGTACGCCGATGGATATAATGCATCGAAGTTGATGAAACATCAGTTTTCATTGTGTCTCACATATGCTACAAAAACAAAACCTTTCGCTATAACTGAGGATTTTCTTTCATATATGCTCAGAAGATAGAATCAAAAGAGCTTTAATAATTCAAGTGAAGGAACATAAGATGGAAGTAGCAAATATAGAGAGAAAATGAGAAGGCTGCAACAGATATCCGGCCGCGAGTGTGAACTAAGGCAGTCACGGGACGGTGCTTTTGATTAGTTGACTTTGGAAGTTTGCACTCGAACCCTATCCAGTAAGACTCGGGATCGCACACAAGCGCGCAACAGCCCGATCAAGATATGTCGGCAGTAAGTCACCAACAATACAAGTGGCGGAATGAGACCCCTCTCGCAATAGATGTTATGGAACAGGAACTGATAAGATAATTAGGGATAAAAAGAAGTATTTACGCCACTCTGAGAAAACAGAGAACTCCCAGTTTTTTGAGGGGAACCGCCCTTAGCAAACTCATCGTGAGTTGATTTTTAAAAAGAATTTTTTTTGTATGGATTTAGTTAGGCATAGGATTAAGGATTTATATTGTCATACAGGAGAGACGAGAGGAGACGTCAAAAGAGATAAGAAAAGATAGTGTCTAGAAGGAGGATTAAGAAATTAGGTGTGAGAAAGCTTGGAGGTGTTATCTATATAGAAGAATTAAATTTTGACTCACATAAGCTTTTAGAGACGGTGAGCAACTTCTAGAAATTCTATCGTACGAATAGTGATGATTCAGCGAGAAGTAGTTAATCGTGGAAGAGTAAGACGAGAGGTCAAATTCTAGTGGTAAAAAAGAGGCGAGCAAGAACATTGGAATAATGGTATTGATAGGAAATTGAGGAGTAGTCAAGTATCGAATCGACATATGACGTGGAGAGAGTTGAGTATATGTGCAGGGTTAAAGAATATCAATTGATGTGAAAAGCAGAAATGTAAAGATAGTAGGAATGTAAAACAGAAACCCTGTGAATGGAAACTTCGCACTATTGACTGGTAAAAAGAGAGTTTCGCGGACGGACCCAAGGATAGATCAACAATAGCCGACATATTTGAGCGACTATTTGTGAAAGAAAGCTAGACACTCAGGTAAGAAGAGAAATCAAGATAGCCAAAGAGAGGAGGAGAGAGCACTTGATGGAGATGGGAGAGAATGAGCGGCAAGGGGTGGTAGAAACGGCAGATGCCTACCCGGAGCGGGATCAGAATGCTTGAGTAGTATATTGTGTCACAGACGGTCACGGCGGACACGAAGTCTTCCCGATACGTTCCTAAGGGGGCGAAAACCATAAATCTGCATTAAATAGGGAAAGAGTATATACGCCAGTAAGATCTCGGCACCGAAAGCCGTACTGGTAATCAGGAAGAAGTGAATGAGATTCCAAGATGATCTAAGAAATGAGAGTGAAGAAGGGTTTCAAAGATCTTAGAAAGAATACAAGTGGAGGAGCTATGACTGTGTTCGGAGCAGACGTGGTGGATATAAGAGGATGGAGAGTCATTATCCATATATATAATATACGAAAGTAGCTCCTGGACATGATGCGCTGCTTCAACACTGAGAGAAGGATGCTTAGTATTGAGGCAGCGTAGAGCATATAAGCGTAGGAATTGAGGGGGTTGGTGTCAGCACGGCAAGCACACTTCCTCAAATCTCGGGTGGAGAGGAATGCAGTCCGGGCCACTAGCCTTCCTAACGTTATAGATTTCAAGAGCTCATGCACCCGATCAATGAAATGAGAAGGTAAAAGCGCACTAGGGAACCTAGAGAGTGAGAATGAGGAGAGGAGGAAGAGGAATACCAGATAATCCAGTCCAGGTTGAATTCGAGGAAAAGGTAGCGCAATTGTCCCAAAGGCGATGATTGGCCTTTTCAGTTGAAGTGTATTAGACAAATCAGATCTCAGCGAAGAAGAGGAAGGAAGCGGGATGATTTAAGAAGTTGTTTAGAGAGTGTTTTTGGCAAGAGGCCAGAGAGATTTGTTCGCAGTAGGAAGAGGACAAGGAGAGGTTGCAGCGTAGAGTGTTTGGAGCGTGTTAAGTGAAATTGTGCTACTGGAAGTTCGCTTCGTGTATCGTAAGAGAGTAGTCCCTGCAAACTCGGTTTATCTTGATCATGCAAAGAACGACGAGAGAGACTGCAATGAAAAATTGCGAGGCAAGGGTAGAGTTAGTAGATGAAATGTCTATCGCAGAAGCGGAGTAATTTTTAATCAGACACCGCGAGAGTGGCATTGTCTTCTAGTCAACTGAATGAGGCGGAGGTAAAAACAATCAGTTAACGATCGAACCATGGATTTTGGGAGGAAAAAGATTTAATCAAGGAAGTGAAATGAAGCCATGTCTCATTCCCTATGATTAACAATTACGTTCCCACTTTATCATGCAGTGAATCTGAAGAGTCTTAATGAGTCACAGCAGTCACTTCCATATAGTATAGCTGTAGAAGACAACGCGTAATTTGCCTCCCCAATCGGCGAACGATCAATATAAGTGTGCCAGAATAAAACGCTCATATAGAGACATGTAATGAGAAGATTTTGGAGAAGGAGAGTAGTGTAAGATTAAGTGTATAAGGTTAGTGCGTCAGATTTACGAGTAGGAGCGAGGCCGGGTGGAACTTGTAGTGTAGTATAAGTGAGGAAGGCCTAGTTGGTGAAACACTAGGTCACAGAGTTGCTCTCGCAGGAGTCGGTTAGAGGGAGAGCCGGGCGGCCACACTTGATCCGGAATGTGTGAGTATGTTATTTTCCAGTTGCTCAGTTGATCGATAGAAAAATACATTAAATTGATATCGAGCTTAACTTTCTCCAAGCTAACTCAGTACGAGCGCGCAACCCAAAAAATTCAGGGTTGATTGTGGTTCTATAATTGTACCCCTAATGGTAGAGTTACCTCTTCATAGTTAATCGGGTTGGCAGCAATGTAAGAAGAATATCGAACAGGATCGGGAGAAAGTAGTAAACGACGTAATCAAAAAACAAGTGACATGAAAAATCTGTTCTGTGTTGAGAGAACAGTGGCCAGAGCAGCATAAGAGAATTCATTATGGAGTAGAAGGAAGAAGATTTAAACCATAGTCCGTCTGGGAGAAGTATAATAAAATAGAGAGATTGAGAATTCTCGAGACGTGTAATGGATAGGGAGGAGTAACAGGTTATTAGCATAGGCAGCCGAATCTCTCATCCACCGCTTATCAAATATACGTTAAATTAATAAAGCATAGTTTAATAGTTGGATTGACATAACGATGTTGGAAAGGCTGTTATAAAATGTGCGAATATGTATTAGAGAAGTCGGTATAGGGGTAACGTATGACAGGAGCATAAATTAGGCTTCATAAGAGTATAGATTGGAACAGTAGGTATATATCCATGGATGGAGAGAGTGGGTAGAGTGCAAGCCAAATGCGATTTAGGTAAAGTCAAAGAAAGCCACTTGCTGTGACAAAATATAGCAGCTAGTGACACGCACACAAGCTCAAAAAAACATGGAAACAAATAGACAAAAACTAAAAGGAGAAAATGAGGCGAAAATTATAGTTTGTACGCTCAAGAACCTAAGATTTCTCTAAACAATTGAACTAAACCCTAGTGTCTCTGACTCCAGACAAGAAGAGTCTAAAGGACATCTGATCGAAGTGAGCAGAGAAGATTTGAAAAAAACACGAGCGCTCAATAACGAGGCACGCTCTCACGAAATTGTGTTACAGAAAACAAAAGAGATAACTATTGAAATAACCTACAGCTAACAAAACATTCTGTAGTATAAAGACCTAATGGCATAATTAGCTGTCCAAATAGGTAAATTTTACGCTATAAACCAAGTTGGAGAAACGCTTAGCAATCTAAGTTAAGGAAATGCCGAGGAAAAAAAAATAAAAAGATAACTCGAAGGTACTAGCCTCTCTCTAGTAATCGAGAGTATCAGATCCACCAAAAAAAAGTTAGTTTAGTGAATCTACAAATTTCTCATAATTTTCTGCACATCACTCACAGATAATGAAGCAGATCATTACGGCTAAGTAGTATCGGCCATTTTACCGATTAATCGGAGTTGACCAAAGTCTATTAATCGGCCTATTATTCAAGAGGTTAATCCGAACTGATCCGGTACATCCCTATAGGTATTAGTATGATATATATATATATAGTAATACGGGTATACCATATAGTTATAGTACGGGTAGGTAATGGTATATATAATATACTATCTTATAGTATATATATATATAACTATGGAAGGAAATATATATAATAATTAATATATATCCGCGCATATAGAATATATATACGTATATTACGTATACTCTACGTTAGTGTGAATACATAGGTAATAATCTATAAGTATAGCGCTATATATATATAGTTATATTATATAATATATATTATATATTATAGTATATATCTATATATATACTATATATCTATAGTAGATAGATAACCCAGATCGCTAACTCAAATATAATAATACTTACCAAACAATCAACATATATTACTCCAAAATATTGTAAGTTAGGACTGCCATCAGAGTTGGAATTTCAACCTATGATGGCTGGTGCTTAGAGGACTGCCTTTGGTGAGTCGGCTGGCTACAGCGAAACTCCAATAAACAAGGCAGCGTAGTGTGAAAGGGTGTCGATTTATATGATATAATATTATAGCTAATATTATCTACATAGGTTATATTATAGCGCAGTAAAAGTGTAACTCTAAAGTATAATTACTACGATCTAACCGGATACGCTATAGGTACTGTAGATGTGTAAAAGGGGTTAGTGTATAATTAGGATACCATGAATATAGGTAGTATAGCGCTATATTCTATTTATATTATAAGTTAGGTATATGTAGGTTGACTAGCCCTAATATATAGTTAAATATATGAGGTGACTTATTATTACCAGGGTGGGATATATATTTTAAGTGGACACTTTGGTTAAGGTCACCGTGTATATTAAAATTGTGTTGAGTGTGATGCGAAATTATTTTAATATTGGTGTATGGATTAATTAAGGAACGAGCTTTAATGTCGCCTGGTATATAATAATTTGATTGTGACTGCGAAGAAAATATTAATATTTTTTAATTTGAATTAATGGAATACATCTTCTTCTGTAGGACAGGCAAAGATAGGTTACCGAATATTATTCTTCTTGATTGTAAGTGTAACTGGAAGCGAAAAATTTAATCGAGATATAATTCAGAAATTCTAGTATCGGATAAATTAATGATTGAGGATTACCGTAGGATGATAGAGGTAAGTGGTAGTCAGAACCTGTGGCAGTGGAAGTGACGCAGCGTTGTTAGTGTATATAGTGATTTATAATTGAGAAAATAAAAATAACTATGAAATTATATAAATAAAGTGATCTAAGCAAAAGATAATGGTATTGAAAAGAATAGGCTCTCGTGGATAATAATATTGGATAGCAAACTCAGGAGGTACTATTAATTATAATAATAATAATAATCATATAACAATCTACATTGAAGTAATAATAAAAATATATTACCCATGTCATCTTTGATGTAGGAAGGATGAGAATTAAGGGTTGTCTGGTATAATTAGCGGATAAATAATTTAAGAAGCTGCTTTTGTATGTAAATTTAGAAACTCAAAGTATAAAAGGAGTATATACATCTGTAATTTGTAGCTTACGCTCTCTGCAAGTGCTTTTCCTGAAACAAATTTGATCATAAATATTACTTGGTAAAAAATAGGTAACTCCTATTAAAATGAAAAAATAGGCCGGGTAAGCTACAGATGACACATTCCCTCTCAAGAGATGTTGACTGGAAACATGACTGCGGCTTCACACGGGTCGCGGGCACCAATTCGCGGTTAGAAGGAACGATATAGACAGCGCCGAAGCATGAGATATAAGAGAAGGAGAGGAGAAAAACAGGAGCACAGAAGAGGAAACCACAAGAGGGACATCAGGAGGAAAGGTAAAATATCAGGAGGTAAAGCAAAATCCGAGGACAGGAGGTTAAAATGGAGGAGGAAAGACACGAAGGCAGGGCGTCGTGGAAGATCAGAGAAGAGCAGTAGCAGGTACTGTAGAAGGATAGGGTCAAGAGGAGTTAAGTAACAGAAGGTGGAACTGATTAGGTAGATGAACCACAACGAGGATCTATGAATGAGGGGCAAGACCGGGAACAATTCGTGAAAGGTAAAAAGATATGGAAAAAGGAGGATAGAGCCAATGTCAGAAATCATCATCCAAAACATAAGAAGAAGAATCAATACAACGACAATGAGAAATTATCCTGCAACAGAGAGAATTATCAGAAGGTCAGAATTTGTGAGGAGATCAAGGAAAGCAGGTTTAATACGTGATATCAACGAAGACTTTTCAACACGAATTCCATTTTGGATTAGTGAAAAAATGAGGTCGGCGGAACGGAAGAACGAAGATAAGGACCAGTATAGAAGAAGGTTGTAAAGGAAAACGATGGAGAGAAGTCGATTGACGAAGTAATTACATGTGAAGTTAGCGAAGAATCTAAAATTCTTGGGATAACAATAAACAGCGACGTTTAGAATTGGAAGAGCAGCGAGAGAAGAAAAGGAAAAAACAATGTAGAACGGAAGACGTAGAGAGAAAAGAAGGTAATCCGGAACAGGAGGAAGAGTCGAATAGACGTGTGAAAGAAAGAAAAAAATTCACCAAGGTCAGAAGACGCATTAGGGTGAAAATATAGACTAGTCAGCTGCATGAAGATGTTTAAAATCTCGACTTAACTCGTGAAAGACAGCAAAACCGGCAAGGTGAAGATTATCTGATGTCCTATAACCCTATGTCAGCCGGATTAGGGGGGATAAGCATGTTACGCAAAAGCAGGACTGCTTCAACTTAAGGCAATGAAGCCTGTAACGTTAACAGCGCGGCGACATCGACATCCGAGATTATCCATTGAGGGTGATAAGTACTAGGAATGGATTTCTTTCCACAGACACGGAGAGTAGAAAATCACGCCAAATATAATAGGAACGAAATTGTGGGCCATTATCAGGGACAATAAGAGGACGCGAAGGAAACCAAAAGAGGCACCGCAAACAAATGAGTAAGAGAAAAGCAGGTAGCGAAATTATTTTCCGCGAGTGGAGAAGAAAAGAAGGCAATACTTTCGAGGCAACAGTAGTAATATCTGGTTTCGAAACGCATAGTCAATAATAAGCTAGACCACGCGATGAGAGGCGGTAAGAGAGGAGGCCGCAGGAAGATCAATGAGATGAAGACGATCAAAACGACAAGAGAGGTAAAGAAATGAACGTCCTAAAGGAGGTCTTAGATCATCGTCTGGATGAACTTGGCTTATTATTTTTGACAGGAGGCCCAGTAACAGTCGAACGAGCCCAAAACGACCAGATGTCAGTCAGGCATCGTTAGGCCAGAAAAAAAAACGAGACGGCGAGGACTAAAAGTTTTTAGGTAAGAAAGTCCCATGCGCAAATACCAGGTAGAGTGAAAGAGAACATGAAGGGCTATGAAGAAAAACATGTTTTCTCAGAAAACGCAGAAGGGACAAAAGGACGGACTCTTGCAGGATAGCAAATGTCACAATAAAGTTCAATAGTAGCAATCAGGTAAACGTAAGAGTTTAGAAGTATTGTCAAAGTGGATCAGGCACGGGAAAGACTAAGACCATCCCACCCAATACTCTGAAGCAAGTACGCCGGAACATAGCAGAAACAGAGTAGGACTATATGTAGGCAAAAGTCACCAGCACCTTACCCTCGGCATACGGACTTATAAAGCATCAGCACGATAGAGTATATACTGCGAAACGAACTAAGGTCAAACTGTCGACGAGTAGCAGATCAGTAGAAACATGACGGACAATAAAATCCAAGATGACGAAATTACGAGGTAAGGTAATAGTGGAGATAGAATACAGATGAGAGTAAATAGCACGAGAGTGCAGGGTTTATGACTCGGGACACATAAAACTTGACGACCTTCAAGAACACATCTAAAAGTATTTCATTGACAGAATATACAGCAAATGCTGCTCAAACGACCAAAGTCATATAGCGATGACAGCGGACGGCCGTTTCTGAGAATAAAAAGCGAGCGGAAGCACAAGCACCATTTGCCAGCCCTCTGCTAGTGAAGTATCCTACAGATAATCACTTTAGAGGGCGATCTACACATACGGCGCAGTGATCTCTCGAGAGGAACCGATGTATAAAGCGAAAACACAGAGAGAGCAGTGTTGTGGTGACCAATGAGTTCAATATTGAGCTCTGTTGGCCACAAAGACGACCTCACAAGCAGCATCGCTCCAATTAACCATGTCGAGCGGCCCTGCACGACCGTGTGAAGCACGCGGAGTAACATAGAACGGCCATCAAAGCTATGAACATTGCGACCACTCTCGGCGGGAGCAAGCAGACGATAGAAAATTAAGGTGAGGAACCATAAAGGGTATCGGCAACGAAGATCTAGTTACTGCAGTGGTAGGAAGGAAGGATAATTCACGAGAATAGCAGAAGAATGAACAGACACGATTATCGGAGATAGAAAAGAAGAAGAAGGTAGTTGGAGAAGACAGAAGAAGAAATTCTGAGAGAGAGACAAGAAGGAAGTAGAACGACGAAGAGGAGAGATAATGAGCACGCCGAAAATGAACGCCGTACGGCAGCACCCAAAAATGCATTATGCTCGAGTAATACCTTCAAACCGATCGGGAAGACCAGGGCTTTGAGATAAACGAGACGCGAAGGAGATACGAGCTCCGCATGAACGATAAGAAACACAGTAGCTACGGTTCCCGAAAGGACCGCCCACGTGACCTGCGCGAGACATAAATAGAGGATCCGGACGTCACCTCAAAGCAAGGAACAATATACAAGGGGTAACCGTGGGCGTGGAAACATGGGGTATCTATCAAACGTTTCGATAAGTAGCACTGGCATTACGAGACACAATGCGCATAATAGTATACATAAAATGCTCACAAAGTAGGGACAAGAATAAAGATCGCAATACAAGTGTAGGACGGATAGCGATCAGGAGGAGTCAATTAACAGGATGAAAATTAGGATAGAGAAGGCAGGAGAGAACTTATTAGTATCAAAGAGAAGAAAAATGGGAGTGAATCCTATATGGTAGAAGAAAGAAGTAAAATGCAAGAATGAAAGCGTGAGTGGGTGTGTGAGTGAGTGGCGAAGCAAACAGTTTAGTTTTAGAATTTATTAACCTGTAGTCCCCAACAAACGAAAAGAATCTGGCCCTTTTTGAACATATATGTGAAGCGGAGAGCGTAAGGCAGAGTGAAGGAAGGGGAAACATACCCTTTTCCAGATAGCATGGTTCAATCAAGCAGAGTCAGCGTCAATACCTATTTAACATTATTCTGGAGAAAGTCTGCGAGCCTTGCAAAAAGGAGGACTACCCTTTGTCTCAATGTAATGCATGACATGATTATTGGTGAGAACGCAGGGAGAAAGATTAGAAATAGGCATGGAATTAAGTCAGAAAATAGCAATAGAATAATAAAAGAGAAAAGAGGAAAGAGGAAAGAGAGAGAGGAGAAAAGAACGACGTGAAAAAGAAGAAGATAAGTAGAAGCGCAGATCAAGAAGGAGTTAGATTGAACCATATAATTAAGAGAATGCAAAAAGGAAAGAGCACAGACCATTACAAGAAAAAGAGGAGAAGTAGTGGATCGAATCATGAGTAGAAGAAAAGAGAGAGGATGAGAAGGAAGAGAGAGAGAGAAGAGGAGAGATAGACACGACTATTGAGCCATGTCAATCAAGAGAATATATTGAGAGAAAATGAGCACATTAAAAAAGAGGAATCAGGAACCAATGATGGGATTATTGAGAGTGTAAACAGATACGGGCGACAAGGGAATGAATAGTCCTAACGGATAAGAAAGATTAACGACGCAAGGGATCGGGCAAATGAATAGATAAAGACAGTAAAGGAGTGTGATTCACCATAGACAGCAATGCGGTTAAAGAACGACTCTATAGATAGGACAGACCGGATACATGAGAAACAACAGGCGGACAGAAGCAGAAAGACAAGAAAACCATAACAACAATTCAAAA
>JABUQX010059247.1:57500-63856 GCA_015478945.1 Trachelipus rathkii | reverse complement strand
GTTATGGATTTCCTGTTATTTTTTATTTTTTAGGTGTTTATCAGCTAAAGGTATTTTATGTTCATCAAATGCTTTTCAATTTGAGGGGAAGGTATATTCACTCTGGTTTGTATTGAGGGGACTACAGTTATTTTATACGGTTTATTTTTATTATTTATTTTTTATATGCAACTTCTTTAATTAGAGTTTTGTAATTTTGCTTCATTGAACCTTTTACATTAAGCCTTATTCAGACTGTACAACTTTTAATAGTTACGATTTTTGTGCAAACTGAATATAAAATTTTATTTCTTACCTAGTCAAAATAAGCGAAGTCTTGCATGTTATTGATTGTCCTTATACAAGTGGTGGAAGGTAGAAGAGTATGTTTTGACGCTTGTCCATCTGGGCAAACATACTCAAAAATATCCCCTTCTTGCTCTGAGGATGGTTATCTACAGTGTAACATTTAGTTCAACAACACTGGTTGATGTTTCTGCTTGTGTATATTTTTATTTTTTATTGTTTTTTGTTTTTGAGTTGGATTAGGTCCACTTCGTTTTTTAATACATAAAAAATGCTGAGTGCCATGAATTAACATTTCTACATTTATACTAATTTGAACTTAACAAGTTGCATTTTTATGATTCCTGACAGTACCACATTTCTAATACACTCCCAATTCTTTAATTTTTTGCAATTTGGATTCAGGTGTTTTTGAAAGTTGGGCAACTATACAATTTATGGTCCATACAATCTGATGTTTGCAATGTTTGACAAATGGAACAACCCACCCTTTTGTTGTTTCCAGTGTTTGTTTTTGTTTTGATTCACATCAAAACCTGTTAGTAGCCTACAAGCTACTGTTCTTTTCTCAACTCTGTGCTGTTGTTTTTACGTAGTGTTGTATTTGCATTTCGATCTTTGTACTTTACCTAACCCACGTCTACCCTATTCTATATGACACTTCCAAATGCATTATCTTAAAATTCTCATCTAATTTCGGCATTGTATTCCATTTGTAATGTTGACTCCATAAATTGCGTTTCGATATTGGTTCTGACCAAACTATTCCCCAAAAGTATTACAGATCACGCTTTACCCCTTTTGTTTTTTTTTTCATTTTTTAAAAAATTTTTTTTTAAACTATCTATTTGGCTTTCTATTAATTAGCTTTCAGTGTCCATGTGTAAAAGTCATTATTTAATTTTAATTTTAAAAGTTTTTCAATAACTGAATATTGTTGTAAAGTTTTATTACTGAAGGCACATTTATAAGCAATTTTTCGTCATATCATAATCCATATCTGCCATAAGAGTTTTGTATTAAAATTTTTGCTGGACCTTTGAGTTGTTTCATTAGACAAGAATGTTTAGCAAATTTATTGTATTTCTCTCTATCCATTATTTCTTCAAAGTTTTTTATGAACCTATCAAAGTCTTCAGGCTTTCCATCAAATTCAGGGAGCTGGAGTTCGGGTCGTTTTAAACCAGAGAAACCAGTTTCATTATGATTATTATTAGAAGAAATATTCTGCATAGGACTTATTTTATTTTCAATTTCACTTATGAGAGATGAGATGCCAAAGGCATAGTACTCATTTTTTTCACAAATTTTATCTGCGCTTTCAAATGTGAATTCTTGACAGTCAGCGTAAATATTTATTATTTTATTATCCAACTCTGTAACTTCTTTTAATTTTGTTTTTAAATTTAAGATGAGACCCTTTAACTCATTATCAGTGTATAAATCTATATCAGCTGTGATCTTATTTATCAATTTTGTAACAATAGCCCTTTTTGTGCCTCTTTGTTTGACTAGAGATAAAACTTGTTGAAATAATGAGGTTGGGCTTGCCCCGTCACTAATTATTTCTTCAACAAATTTTAATTCTATATTTGGGTCCACTACATCCATATTGAAAAATAATCTTTTTGTTTTTATATGCTTAATAGGTAGTAATATTTATAATAAATATACACAGTATTATTATACAGTACATAAGTATACCTACTAAATATACAGTATATATATTTTATTTATTTATTTATTTTATATATTTATTTGTTTTTTATATATTGTCAGTCTCGATAGGCCTATGTGGCTTCAACTTATCTATTTTATACACTATACAGTACATAAGTTATGTACCGTATATTTTTTATTTATTTTTTTTTTTTTTTATCAGACCCTATTTAATTTATTATTATTTTACCCTATGTGGCTTCAAAACTGTCTTATTTTTTCTTATATTCAATACCTATAACTTTTGTCTCAATAGGCCTATGTGGTTTCACAAGGCCAAATATTTTTTAAGGCCAAACACACCAGAATGAGGAGGGAATATCAGCTGTAGAGGAAATTCAAGAGAAAGTAATCCTGTCGACTGCGCCATTCACAGAAAAATATATATGAATGCATAAATTATATGAAGAAAGAATAAAAAGAGGGATCTTTCAAAAATAGTCGATTTTAAATTTTTACTATAAAAAACTTTACAACTATTTATAGGGGGTATTATTAATCATTAAAATCTATTAAAAAAAATCCTCTTTATAGCTGATCTTCTTTCCTCTTCTGTGATACAACCATTACCAGTTGATGTATTAGTGGAAGTTGAGCTAGCAAGACACCCAATCTGTAAGGATGGGATCTTATAAGCTCCTATTTTATTTTTATTTTCTATTATTTATTATTATTATTATTATTATTATTATTATTATTATTATTATTATTAAATTTTCTTCATTCAGTAGCCTATATCAAAATATGAAATTTGACTTTTTACTTTAAACTGAATTTTATTTTTTAATTTACTTTTGAATAGTCAACTCTACAGTAATGATTCACTTTAAATTTAAAGATTTAGGTTAGCTTCTCTATGAATTCTACCATTTATAGAAGTATGCGTGGGCAAGAATAAAATCAAACTATCAGCTATACAGAAATGAGCTTAGGTTTTTGATGCTTACCTATTTTATTGAAAAAAGTTCTCCAATATGAATAAATCTCTCCTCTCTGGGGTGAGCTCTTCTACTATTTTAGTGCCTTGCTGCTAATTCTCAGGCCTAGGTATGGTGGCCTAGGCCACTTAGTTATATGTTAAAAAAAAAAATATATAAAAATGTATTTTTTATCTAATTCAATATTTTCTTTTATCTTTGGCCATTTGAAGTATTATGTTTGATCTTTTTTTATATATAGTTATTTGTTATTATGCCAGTTGTGGCAGAACTAGAAACATAGTTCTACGCTCCAGAGCAATCGTCATATCTTACGGTACCTGCACCTTCTCTTCAAAATTGCTCATGTCCTTCTGCAAGAAATTCAGGGATTGGGCGCTTTTCCTGCCGCTTCGTCAAAAATCAACAGTCATCAACAAAGCCATCTCTGACGTCACTGGCACATATTAAGGCTGCATTCAAAACCAGCTAAATGGTGTAATTTTAGTTTAATTACTTTTCTCTTTTTTTTTTTCATTCTTCATTTACTTTTCTTTTATTTTTTCTTTTATTTCTTTATTCAACATAACGGAATTAAAATCAAATTTCACCACCCTTCAATATGCGCACCACTTGACATAAAAAAAAAAAAAAAAATAATATACGTCTATATATATATACTTATATACATGTATTTTAAAGTTAAATACCATATATGTATAAAGTACTTAATACACATTATACAATGAATTATTTCTTTTACATATATATATTATACTATATATATATATATTATATATATATATTATATATATTATATATATATATATAATATATATATATATAATAATATATATAATATATTATTATATTATATTATTATATATATGATGCCACCACTCACGGCAGGGCCCTTTTAAAAAGGGGGAAAAAACATATATATAAAAGAAAAAAAGAAAAGGAAAAAAAACAAAACAAATGGAAAGTAAACCGAACAGTCGTGTGCCTAAACTCAATTCCTCAGGTGCGCAGACCTGGGACTTAAAAGAGGAAGATTAAATCAAGGTGGGAAGAATAGATTGAAGCCAAATGTTTCTAAAAAAAACAAAACAGATGTGGCTGAAGAGAAGGCACCACAACAAGTGATCCTTGAGTCTCCATATTCCACGCGATATTCATGTGAGAGTAAGGCACCTCTTATGCGTTAAGAAGGCGACGCAGTGGTGGAGGAATGCGAGAGAGATCAATTCTCTCGAGCACCTGCCGTTTGTAATACCTATAGAAAAGAGATAGGGGAACCACGTCACGTCGCGAGAAGAGGGTCGGGAGTCCAGAAAGTAATGGGAACAGTTTTAGAAGTCTCTAGCCTTAGTCTCAACCCTATAAAAAGGAGGGTGAAAAAGACCATCCCAATGTGAGAAGCAGTATTCCATACAGGGGCGAATAATACCATGTATATATATAATATAATATATATATATATATATATATATATATATATATTATATTATATATATATATATATAATATATATATATATATATATATTATATATATATATATATATATATCATAATATATATTATATACTATATACTATATATATACTATAGAGAGAGAGAGAGAGAGAGAGAGAGAGAGAGAGGAGAGGAGAGAGGAGAGAGACGAGAGAGAGAGAGAGAGAGAGAGAGACGAGAGACGAGAGCGACGAGCAGTTGAATAACTACAATCCGAAAGCCTTGAATCTACCATCTTTAAAGAGGGATTGTATGATTTGCACACAACCAGGGATGGCACCGAAAAAAATCCAAATGACAAAATGCATTCGAGTTTTTACTTGATCTTTTTTATAATATAAATCATGACTTTTCTTTGATTTTTATCTGATTTTTTTGGTTTTTTTGATTTTTTTATATACTTTCTCTTCTAATTATTTTCTCTAGTTTTTGCATATTTTAAGCTGATTCTAACCTTCAAAATCGAAATAACAATCTAAATAAAAATAAATGTTATTATGAAGCTTTTAATATATTTTTTTCCATTTCAAAAAACTATGCATTGTAACCGTAACGTCCCTGCTAACATTCCCTTTAATGTTGCCCTGCTCTTTCCATTGTTCTGTAACAGACTTTTGACCCAGAGCTAGGGCCTAGGCTTAAAAATTGAAAATTAATGCAGACTAACCTAATTATATATATTGTTTTCGTATAATGTGTCGTATAATAGATATCTTAGGCCAGTAATTCTGAATCCATTGTCTTACACATTTTAGCACCTTATTAAAACAGGCACAGACCTATGCGAAGAGGGCGCGCCAACGTAAGCCAACGAGGAGGTAGATTTTTGGCTGAGATCAGAATAGGCGTGAAGCTTGTCTAGCATCAGCGCCATGCGCGCTTCTAGCTATTACTTCTACTTCTATTGCTCATTATTCTTCGGGTTGACCGGGACATTCTAGAGGGCCAATGCGGCTTCTTCATTCTCCCTTTCCCTCTTTTTTTTTTTTTGTGCTTCCCTTACATTCATTAATCTTTTATTGGTCTGACTGGGACACGTCTCCAAAGGACCATCGCGCGCTTCTTCACAGTATCTATTCTTATGTTCATTCATCCAAGCCTTGACCTCGTGACATCTGCGAGGGGTAAACTGCGGTCTAATTAATATTTTAACCTTTTTAATTATTATCTCGGCTTTGACCTGGGAACAGTCTAACATAGGCCATGCGCGCTCCTCTTACGTACTTTTCACTATTTTTTAATTTCGCTTATCTCCATTCAGGCCGCAGTTGACTGGGGACATTCTTCGAGGGCCAATGCGGCTTCTTAATGATTATTAATTTTTAATTGTTGACTGGGACAGTCTAAAAAGACCGATAGCATCTTCTTAAGAGTATTATTCCCTTATTTATTATGGAGTTGGATTGGGATATTCTAGAGGCGTCAATTCAGTCTTTTTAAATTTTATTATTTTAATTATTTATATATATATATATATATATATATATTATATATATCATATGTATATATATATATATATTATATATATATATATATGTATATATATATATAGTTCTAGTCTACTATACTATATCACTTATATTATATTTTATACTCTCCCTATACGCTATATATAAATTTCTATTGGTCCTGACCTGGGGAAGTCCTACGATGGCTATCTGCGGCCTTCTTTAATATCTAATTCCTTATCTATTATTTCATTATGGGCTTGCACAATTCCTAATCTATCCCTCATCTCCGGCGCCGCGCACAGACGCCGAACGGGGTGCAGTATACTCGGCCAACTCGCCGGGGCGCTTTTCTTAATCTCATTAATTTTCTTACCTATTTGGTTTTGACTGGGACACACGTCCTAAATAGGACTCGCTGGCACGGGCTTCTTAAGTATATTCTTATTTAGTTTATGGGTAGATAACCA
>JABUQX010059247.1:45000-47500 GCA_015478945.1 Trachelipus rathkii | reverse complement strand
TAGAAAGAATAGACCAATCGCATTCCAACTCTGTTGCGACTCTCTCGTAGCTATTTTTTAGGATGCCGCATCTTGGCACAATTTTTGTGTTGAGATCAACAAACAGCTTCAAGCTTTCTCGTTGGGGTATCATCTTAGTTTCAGTAACATCCATTCTGTGGAATTCCATACCATCACCTGCTTTTCTTTCTGCATTTACCCTTCATCAATTTATAGCTTGCATCTGCGCCTTCTTGAGATGTTAACATTAAAATGTTCTTAGGGGGAGGGGGGGGTCACATTTTTCATCCCTCTTTTAAATTCCCCTCTTGAATAGGGCTTTCACCTGTTAATGGTAATAAAAACGTTCATTCAAAATAAGTACAAAGTTTACGTGTTGTAATAAAGTATAAAATCCCGGCAAAAGTGAGCCACTAAAACATAAAAACATGAAAATCTAAAGGAAAATGAATGGAATCTTAATAGTATGACTAATTTACCTAAAGTATATCCTTCACATAAATCTAATAAATTAACAATTTATTTTATTGAAATTTTTTGAAGAAATTATTTTTCGTCATAATCATCATCATCATCATCATCCACCATCTTTTCCCAAGATTTGGGATAAGGTGCGTACCATGCACTGGAAACAGAAAAGTAGTAGAAGAACATGACAGAAGTCGAAAAGAAAGCCCAGCCTTACCGCCCCCTTTATACCTATTAATAAGAACTCGTCGCAGTCAGAAAATCCACCCTAGGGCTTCACGAGACCGCGACGGACCTTCACTATGGCATCTCGTCAGTGTGGGGTTCATCTCTTGGCCCAGGTGGGCCACAATCGTACACCCCTGACATAACCCCACCATTCACTGTTGTTATACACCTTTCTTCTCGCCTCTGCCAAACTCATATTTCTCTCATCCAGGCATTCCTTCACTGACTCAATCCATTTTTTCTTCGGCCTCCCAGCCGGTCGATTCCCAACACACTCACCACTATACATCCGCTTACCCAACCGACTATCATCCATCCTTTCCACATGACCAAACCATCTCAACGTACTTTCATTTATTCTCTCATTTATCACTTTCTTCACATTACATTACTCTCTAATACGTTCATTCCCCATTTTATCAATTCTTCTCACTCTTCTTCTTTATTTCCCAAACTATCGTCCACTTTATTTATTGCTGGATCAGTTTCTTTATACCTAATTAATATATCTTAACATTTCCTTCTCCTTTCTTTTTTCTTTCTCTAGTTTTTTCCTGGTAGCCACAATATAAATAGAACTCATGACCATTTTTCTCTCAGTTCGTTGGTCAATAAGAAACAATTGCTCTTCTTTAGGCAATTTTCGGGATTTTTTACAATTGCATGTAGAAAAATCTTTGCATTTGCAAGCTGCAATATCGAAACTTTTTTTTGACATTTCCTTGTAAAAAATTTATTTAATTTATACTTGTTGTCATTTTTTTTCGCCCTTTACATGGTTTTAAAAGATTTCTGTACTTCTCATAATAGTCTCTAAATAATTTCATAATCCGATTATGTGATACTATAGGAATAAAAGCTCTATTCCATAACTCGGTCAGCTTTAAAGAAATGATCTCACCTAATTCACCCAGTGTTTTAATTTCAGAGGAATGTCTTAACCACAAGAAAAACTTCATTATGTCTTCATAAGTAGGTAAAACACTGTCTTTTAGCTGTCTTGGGGCACCAAAAACAATACAACTCACAGTTTTTCTAGTCTTTAAAACTAATGAAGTTGACGGCGTAGACGCCATATTTTAGGCCGTAAAGATTCAGACGATGGTATTATAAGATTAGCATAAATCAAATAAACAATTAAACAATAAAACACGTGCTACCGATACTAACACTCGACTCACAATGATGACAAATGAGAAATGAAACAAGCTGGCAATTAGTTATGCATGCGTATCAGAAAGGTGCGAAACAGTGGTGTGGGAGTTAAAAGTGTTTCGTGCATTATGAAAATATTAAAGAATTATAAATGGAAATTGTTGGAGCAATAGAACAAATTTATATAGGTTGACCAAATTTTTGTGGTTACATGTATGCACTAAAACATACATTTTACATTTTACATACTATTACATTAAATATTAGTACCCCCAGTGGCAACTATAATTAACGTCACGGTATTAGAAAATTTTTTGGCACAGTATATTTGCCCCAACAAAAATAATAATTAAATAAAAACCTCTTGGGCACCAATAATAATTATCGTACATTTCCCAAATTTTAATAGTAAAACATACATATCAAAAGGCAGCTTTCCCACACTATTAGGATTCGAAAAAATATATATCACTTTTTTCGTTCCACCCTAGTATACATAGGGTAGACCGGGTAGGTAACTACTACAAAATATTTTTTAGGTTTTAAATAATTAAAACTAAATGGTAAAAGTATACTAAATTATTAAAATTTTATATAAAAGTTAAAAAAAAGAAAGCTATTCAGTCTATTAAGAAAAAACAATCACAAA
>JABUQX010059247.1:15000-42500 GCA_015478945.1 Trachelipus rathkii | reverse complement strand
TTAAGTATTTTTATTATAAAATTCTTTTATCAAATCTCGACAATAAATATCCACGCAGCATCCGCAGGGCAAAGCGCGGATGCGGATGCGGATCTTTATAATGTGCGGATGCGGATGTACCTGCATCACTAATATAATATATATATTATATATATATATATATATATATATATAGTATATATAATATATTATATATATTATATATATATATATATATGATATTATATATATATATATATATATATATATATATATATATATATATATATATATATATATATATATATATATATAGTTTAAATAAAACGTAGCTAAATATATACGTAATTGAAAAAAAATTAACTACAAAACTGTTTGAAATTATTATCCAAACCGTTAAAAATTATTAAACTGATAAAAATTAACTACAAAACTGTTTACAAATTATTATCCAAAACGTTAAAAATTATTAAACTGATAAAATATAATCTATATATTACTGCTTAAATTTTTGGATATATATTACGGAAAAAATTTATGTTGAATTTATTAATTTTTTTTATTATTTCGCTTTTTACACTATGGTTTCGTCATTCATTCATTCATTTATAAGGGCGTGGTATAGCCTTAAACATCGGCACCACTCTTAAAATAAGGTTGAAATTAGGTTGTATTATTAATATAATAATAATACATGGTTGTGATATAGCCTTAACATCGGCACCACTTAATTCCCATTGTACAAAGCCACCCACAAATGTACGTCATTAACGTCTGATGTGGGCCCGGGGGACCCCCGGAAGGCCTAGAGTTAATAAAGAATAGCTCGCATTCTCTCGCTCCAACCCAGACTCAAACCTGGATCCCCTCGCTTGCTAGGCAAGTGCTCTACCACTGAGGTAGGACATATCTGTGGGTTATAATCTTCCCTTGCCTCGCGCATTCTAAATTCAACAAAATCGTAAATTGCGTAAAAACGAAATCCGCACAAGTTCCCTAGTATAAGAAACCTTATGGATAATTCACAAACTTTGCGAGTCGTAACTTTTTTTCCTAAAGAGACCGACAAATATTTTTTTTTTATTCTTCTTCACTTCAGCAAAGCTTTTGATAAGCTTCCCCACATAAGGCTGATGAAGATGTTATTGCAATGTACTTATTATAGGTGGAGTGGTACATGGTTGGATTAAAGAGTGGTTGTGGAATCGAAAACAGTGTGTACATAACTAAATGGGAATAATCATCATGGGAAAATAGTGAAGAACGTGGTGTCCCACAGGGTTCAGTGCTGGGGCCACTATTGTTCCTCATATATATAAGTGATTTAGACCAGGGACTTAAATGCAAGGTTTCTAAAGTTTGCAGATGATACTAAAGTGGCACTCAGTTAAGAATAGTGAAGGATGCATAAAGATTCCAAATGATCTTGGATAAACTTCTTGGGTGGGCGAAAGTGGCAAATGAATTTTTAATAGTAAAATTGTAGGGTTCTTCACCTAGGTTACTCAATAAAAGTTTTAACTACGAGCTGCGATATGAATGGGGATTGGCTTGAGTCTGTGGACCAAGAAAAAGATTTAGGTGTGATTATAAGCAGTAATTTGAAAGTAGCCAATCAGTGTTTTGGAAGCTAGAAAATAAGCTAATAAGATGCTGGGCATATTATCGCAATGTTGTTACAAGAGCAAAGGAAAGTCAATAAGTAAAACTGTATAATAGCTATGTAGGGCAAGTAATAGAGTATTGTGCACAAGTTTGGGCCGCCTTATTTAAAGAAAGACTTAGATATGCTAGAGAAAGTGCAACGTAGAGCAACAAGGATCAATTTCTGGGTTGAGGGTAAAGGCTATGAGGAGAGGCTGAATGAGTTTAAGGAATGTTTTCTGTAGAAAGGCCACGTTTTCTCAGAGGGGACATGATACAAGTTACAAAATATTTACATATATTGATAATACAGAGACCAATAATTTTTTCATAGTAAAACATGGACAGGTGACCAGGGGGGCATCAAAAATAAAAAAATAAGAAAAAAAAAATTTTAAAAGTTTTAAAGAAAAAAAAAAAAAGTCCCCCATGGGCCCCCATCCATCTTGATATAAGAAACCATGCATTCAGTAATAGGGTTTGTTAAATTTTGAATAGTCTGGCATGAGAGGTTGTTGAAGTGTGACTCCGATTGCAAACATTTAAGAAAGGGTTGATTCGTTTATGGATGGGTTGGGTATCATATAATATATTGACGAAGCCAAATTGGCAGGTTTTAGTTATAAGTATATAAATGTTAGATGACATGTGTGGACATCAACTTAGTTTATTAAATGCCTGTGGTGGTTTGGGTTAATCATATTTATATATCATTTAGTTTTGACTAAGCCAAATTGGTGGATTTGTAGTTACAACAAATTGACAAGCCCTAGGGTGCTTTGTGGATTTGCATGAGCATGTTTGGGTAGTGGGTTGACTGGGACAGTCTCGATAGGCCCATGTGGCTTTTTACTGTCTCTATATTCTTAATGTCTTAATGTCTTAATATTTTTAGAGTCTATGCTGTGATTTTCATAAAAATCTGTTATAAGAGACTTATTGTAAATAATTACCAATACTAAAACTATCTATGGCTTTAAAAATAAATTTTGCTAAATATAAAGAAATTTAAATATTTGTATTTTTTGGCGGGAAATTTTGTACGTTACACACACACACACACAAGATGGTTCGAAAATTATAACATTGGATTGAAATACTAGTAATATTTTTACTATGTTATTATTATTATTTTGAATTTCAGATAATTTTGTTGATTCTCTGGGTACATCTGGACTATACTATTTGGCAACACTGGCAAAACCCCAACCGATTTTCGTTTGGTCATAGAACTTGGTTTGTGTTTTTCGTCGTGATTTGGGAATGTGTTATGTGGTAGGATGATCGGAATTTCAGTCTGAAATCCAACGCAATATTAATAAATGTTTCAAAAATATCTTTTTGTAATTCTAGGTTAAATCTTAAGCTCTTTGATTTGGGTATTTGCGTGTTCATTGTTGTCAAATTATTTGTTAGTTTAATTTTTAGGCTTTGAAGTGCAAGTTTTATTAGATTGTTAATTAGCCTACATAAGTATACTTGTTCATTGGGACAGTTTCATGTACAGTTTCTAAACACTTACGTGACTTTTTATTGTCTTGGTAATTGTGGAAAACTAGTTACTCAGATTCACGTGAATTCTATTAAAATTATAAACATTAAATATAAAGTATATATTGGTATATTGGTACTAATTCATATTAGTTTTTTGTTGGTTATCGTATTTTAACTTAATATTTTCAACAAAAATATAAATAATGCTGCTAAAATCATAACTTTATGGCTTCACATATGGTTTATGTAGGGATGAAGAAATACAATCAAATGTGTTTATTGCTAAATCGATATTAATATTTGTTGATAATCAATTTTTTTTACCAATTATCAACTTTTCAATTATAGACAGTGTACATAAATAATTTTGGTAATTGTGGAATATTACTGACTTTTATTCATTTCAATTCTGTATTAAAACTATAAACAGTTTAGTTCAACATATTCTAAAGAAAACAATATTTTTTAAAAATCAATGGTATTTTGATAGTCCTATATAAGCAACTCTGCCAAATATTATTGTTAAAAAATTGCCAATTTACAATATTTTTATAAGTAACATTATTCGTTGTTTTCATATATCATTTCTTTTTACATTCTAAAAGTCAGTAAGGTTATGATAAGTTTGATTAAGTAGAGACAGATTTATTTTAAACATACAGATAATTTTAAACATTATATTTCAGACATCTTTCTGTAAAAGAGTATTAAAAAATTTAATTTAATAAATATTTCAATGCAGATCTATTTGCCCCACACAAATTTTTAAACCTGGACCGAATTGCCCCATGTTACAATTTTTATAATAAAACATTTCTCTCTTGCCTGAATGACTCCAACGATTGCATTAAGGTTATGAACTATTTTTAAGTACTATATCTTGGTACCAATAATGTATTACAATTATTTTGACCTGTATGATTCTTAGCAATAAGCTAAAAATTTACTCGATTTTATAGTGTAGGGAAAAATAAATCACAAATTAATGGACTTAAATCAAGGTTTCATAAAGAGTATTACCTAGGCGTAAAACCACATTATTTTACATCTTTAAAAGAATATATTTTGTTAAAGGAAATTTTGGGCCCACTAGGACCAGATGCCCCACTTTATATATATATATATATATATATATATATATATATATATATATATATATATATATATATATATATATATATATATATATATATATATATATTCAATTGATATACTACTTGATATATATATATATATATATATATATATATATATATATATATATATATATATATATATATATATATATATATATATAAATAAATAAATAATGGACGTATAAATCATTATTATTAATCAAGAGAAATTATTTTTATTATTATTATTATCACCCACCCACCTTCTCTCCCCAAGACTGGGGGTAAGGTACAGAAAAGTAGTAGAAGAATATGATGCAAGTCAAAAAGAAAGCCCAGCCTTACCGCCCCCTTTATACCTTTCAGTGAAAATTCGTCACAGTCAGAAAATCCACCCAAGAGATTCACGGAACCGTGACTGACCCTCACTATGGCATCTCGTCAATGTGGGGTTCATCCCTTGGCCCAAGTGGGCCACAACCATGCCACCTCAAAACCCCACCATTTACTCCTGTTATGCACCATTTTTCTCGCCTCTGACAAACTCATTTCTCTCCTCCAGGCATTCCTTTACTGACTCAATTCACTTTTTCTTCTGTCTCCCAGCCGGTCGATTAACCAACCGATTATCATCCATCTTTTCCAAATGACCTAACCATCTCAACGTACTTTCATTTATTCTCTCATTTACCCCTTTCTTCACACTACACAACTCTCTAATTCGTTCATTCCTCATTTTATCAATTCTTCTCACACCCAACAAACCCCTAAGAATGTCCATCTGAACACATTGTACTTTAGATCTATATACCTCTTATTCCAGACCATAATCTCACTTCTATACATTAACACAGGTAACAGCATACCCTCATGTAACACCATAACGCACTAAAGACTTAGTCCCTTTACATCCACCAGCAATTTAATTGCACCAGTCACCTTTAAGCCATTCACAACTTTCCTACTACATTCTGCATCATCCTTTCCCTTTTCATCCAACATATATCCAAAATATTTAAACTCAACACTTGATCCAGCTCCTCACCATAACATAACTTCACACAGAGGACTGTCCTTACTCACAACCATAACCTTTTCTACATTTACTTTCAAACCTCTCCTTTTATACACCCTGCCAAATCTCTCCCCCAATCCTATCAAACTCTTCAGATTCGCCACACAAAACCAAATCATATGCATATAATAGTTATGACCCCCTCCACTCTCTTCCATTATAACACATCCCATCCTTACTCCGCTATTAATATTAAACCAATCACTTTCATCTCCATTTATTCTTGCACACATTTCACTATCGTTGTACATACTTTTGATTTCATTCAGAAGCCTACCACCAACACCTTATATCACTAATACCTGCCATAGAGCTTCCCTATTAATCTTATCATACGCCTGTTGCAAATCTATAAAACCTAAACACAATTTATTCTTCCTCATTTTCTCAATTATTTGTTTCAATGTAAAGATTTGATCCACACATCCTCTACCACTTTAACAATGCCATGTTCTTGACCATCAGTCCTACAGTCACTTGATGCACTCTTTCAACCAAAATACCAGCATATACCTTCCCTACAACACTCAATAAACTAATTCCCCTATAATTCCTACAGTTAAACTAATTCCCCGATAATTCCTACAGTTACCCTTATCCTGCTTACCCTTATATAAGGGTACTATTATTGCTCTCCTCCTATCCCTCAGAACTATACCCTCCATAACCCTATACTCTCCCTCCCTCCCTTGCCTCCATTCTTGATCATTTCACCAGTAATTTCATCTATACCTACAGATTTATAATATTTCAACTTTCTCACTCTACCCAAATTACCTCCTCCTTGCTAATGACCTCATCCCAAAATACCTATTCCATTTTGCACCATCAAACCCACACACATTCGCTATTACCTCTTCATTACTGCCAGTGTTATGCAAATTTTCAAAGTGTTCCTTCCACACTCCCCTCACATTCATTTCATCAGTTATGAAAGAACTACCCCTATTCATTATTCTAAGCAAATTCCCCATCATTCTCATTCTTAACCTTCCTATTACCTTATAAGTCCCCATTCATCCTCCTTCCAATCTGTTCATTTACCTCATATTTTCCTCCTACAAATGCGACTTTTAGTTTTCCTTTTTTCATCCTTATATAATTCCAAGCATCTCTCTTGAAACCTCATCATTGGCTTTTAGTACATTCAACCAGGCTTCTTTTTTACTTATAACCACTTACATCATCTCTTCATTCAACCACTCACTGTTAACATTCTTACTTCCTACTTTAGCACATCCACATACTTCTTTTGCACTGCTAACAACCGCTTCCTTCATTTGCTTACAGATTTGTTCAGTTTCAACTTGTTCACATTCAACTAATTTACTTGCAAGCACTCTTAAATACTTAACCTTATTACCTTGTTCACTTCTCACTCTTAATTCTACCCACCTCATTATTATTATTATTATTATTATTATTATTATTATTATTATTATTATTATTATTATTATTATTATTATTATTATTATTATTTTTATTATTATTATTATTTATTATTATTATTATTATTGTTATTATTGTTATTATTATTATTATTAATATTATTATTATTATTATTATTATTATTATTATTATTATTATTATTATTATTATTATTATTATTATTAAATAGAAATTAGAAACAAAACAAGATGTTAATGAATAACAGGAAAACTTTCTATGTATTAGTACGGTTCTTAATGTATTTACACATTTAAATAAGAATGAAGTGAACACAATTTAATTCTTCCTCATTATAAATTTGTTAAGGTAATTAAAATAATAAGAAATTTTTAAAAAATGCTTTTTCAATTAATCATCGTCATCAAAATTTATTCTAATCGTCATCGTCATCGTCATAAATTCTTAATCGTCCCATCACTAATATATATATATAGTTGGCAGTTTTTTTTCATTTCATACTTTTCAAAAGAGCTTGCATTTTTTTTCTTTTCATACAAAATTTAGTTCATACTTCATAGCTCTTGTTTGGCTTCATTGTATGGCTTTCTTAGTAAGGCATATAGGACCTAAAAAATGGTAAAATAGTGTCAAAGTTATGTGTTGTGTATGATTTTGTGACAAACTTTTTTTTTTTTCTAGATAAAATAACTTATTTTTCTCTTTCATTTCAACAAATTTATAGTAGTAAGCTGAGATTTTTATAAAAACAGGTTGAAATGGGAAGAAGGTGTTTAGAAATGGTCAGAATTGCCCCATGTTATATTTATTGTTGGTTGGTGGTTGTACATTTAAGAGGTTTCTTTATTTTAATGTAATTTTTATATTTGTTATCCATAGGTAATATCCTTAAACTAATATTTACTAGAATTTTCACTAAATTTTTTAAACTTTCTTGATCTACTAATTATTATTTTTTGTTCCTTAGTAGTTATGCCTACAATTTAAAGCAATTTTATGCATATTATTAGCCCTGTCGAATTACTCAAGGTGAACTTTTTTTAGTGTCAATCAAGAATCAAGTTTAACTAAATAGCCAATTTTTAAGATGAAGTCTTCTCCTCACAAATCTCAAGTCATCATCTTCAGTGATGGAAATGAAATGAAAAATTGTAAATTAAAGGTAATTCGAATTTGTAATTGTGGAAATTAGGTAAAAATATTATAATTAAAAAAAACTTTTTTTTCATAGTACATATACTGTTTACATAAATATTATAGAAAGAAAGAAATAAAATTTTTCTTTTAAAGATGGGAAATGATTATGGTTCTTTAATTTTTTTTAGTAATTATCTTTGCATAGAAAACTTGAATATATTTCAAATAAACCTGACTTTTTAATCCTTTATCACTTAAATTGGGTTTCAGTTCAAAAATTAGAATTTTAAACATGATGGGGCTTGTATTCATATTACAGGCCCTTGATGTTTAAAATATTCATTTCTAAATTGAAAGAAATCCAAATGTGATAAAGAATAAAAGAAGATAGGTTTGTTTCTTAACTTGAATACATATCAAATAAACTTAGCTTTCACCCTTTCATATATCTCTATCACATTTGGGTTTCTTTCAATTTAGAAATGAGTATTTTAAATATCAAAGGTATGTAAATAGTGTGAGATATGATTTCTCATTTTATCGAAGAATAAAACTTTTTATACTCTGGGTCACATACATTTTTGTTGGAATATATTTCACTTGTTTGGTAGCTGTATTACATATCTTCCTGAATCTATTAAATAAACTGGATAATGCTCTAACTTTGAAATTATAAAATTAAAATCATTTTCATTTTAATACGTAATAATATTTATTATTTAACATTACAGAGTTCAATAGATCCTCAGTACCGGTGTAACATCTGCAATAAGAAGTATACTTCTCTTTCAGTCTTAAGTAAGTAGCTACTTAGTTTTTAGAATTTTATTGAAGTGGAATACAATTTTACGCTGTGATGAATATGACATGTGAGAAAGAAAGGGAATTATATTTTGTCTTGAGATTCATATAAAATTAAATTTTTATCATTACTTTTATTTCTATGAATAGGCATTAGATTTGATATAAGATACAAAAATACTGTACATAAAAAAAAAAAAATATATTAATTACCGTTTGAATTTTACCTAAGAACTTCATATGGATTTCTTATCTGGTTCACATGTGAGAAAGAGACTTTGTATCTCTTTAAAATAATTAAAATGAAGGGCTTTTTTACATGTCTTATGTGAAAAATCGTTTATAAGAAACCTATTTTAACGTTAGAAGCAGGTAAATTACCAAAAATTTTTCCAGTTTGATTTTTGAATATCTTCATCCTTTTTCCTACTCTGAGATATTGATATATCTTCATATTAAATGCCATATCATATTCTACAGTAATTCTAAGAGAAGTAGAACATGTTATCAGTTTAGTGTTTAGATAATTCAAGTGTCTATCTTTAGATGATGTAAATTGTTGATATAGTTGATCTTTATCCAAACATTGATTATATTATTGTTAATTTTCAAACCAATATACATGGAAGATATGATTGACTCTAATATATTGGTTTTCATCAAAATGTTTATCATACATTGTGAAGGTATGGGTGCCAGAAGAACATTGTTTTTCATTTTGACATTCTATTCCAGCCCTTTTAGATTGCATTTTATACAGGCTACTTACTATCGCTGAAAGTCTGCATTCTGTAAATTTGAAAAGTATTTAATTTTTTAAATTATTTTTATTTTTTTAATTACCTCATATATATATATATATATATATATATATATATATATATATATATATATAATATATATATTATATATTATATATAGTATATATATATATATATATATAATATATAATATAGAGTAGGAAAGGCAGGCTACTCGAACGTGTGAAATTACCTCCCAATTTTTAATGGTGCACTTTTCTCTTTGCGTTCATTTTTCCTTACACACTCACCCTCCAGGCAACAGTCATTTATAACCACATTTATCCACTTATCAGTTATAACACTGATTAAATACACACCCCCACTTCTAGATAACAACCTTACAGGGACCATCCCTAACTACTCATATCGTTGTGTGCGGGGAGAAAAGAATTGCCCCCACACCGTATTCCTGCGTGTCGTAGAAGTGACTAAGGGGCGGTGGTAGTTGGGTGGCTGCCCACTACCACCTATCTCTTGTTAGGAATGCTGATGCATGCCTCGGAGGGGTCGTGATCGCCGTAAACCGCCTTCTAATTTTTCGGCGAAATTGTAGAATCTGATGGGTACATGGAATGTCAGAGGAATAAATGTTGAGGAGAAGAGGAGAGAGTGATGGATGTATTTAGAAAGGCAAATTTGATTTGCTCGCTGTGACTGAAACAAAGATAAGGAAAAGGTGAAATTGAGTGGTTTGGTGTGAAATATGTGTGTGTGCTGGGTGTGAGAGAATGAGAGAGGGAGAGAGGAGTTGCAATTTTGATGATTGACCTGTGGGACAAAGTTATGTAGGACTTTGTGTGTGTGAATCCTAGAATTCTAATGGTTAATTTAAGTTTGAAAGGTCAAGATATGTATGTGTGGTTGTGACGTTATGGTCCATCTGAGGGAAACGTGAAGAGAAGTACGATTTTTTGGATAACTCTGAATGATGCTCTTGGATGGGCGTGAGTAGAGCTTCAGATTGATAGTGTTGGGGGACCTGAATGGTTAGGTGATCAAAAAAGAAGGGATGGGTATAACAGAGTGGTTTTGGGTGGCGGGAGAAAATGAGAATGGTAGGAAGCAGGGTTGCTTGATTTATGTGAAGAGAGAGAGGTATTGTGTGTAAGTAATACTTTCTTTAACACAGAGTATCCATAAATATACTAGCGTTGGTGTAGGTTAAGATGGTATCGAAGTGAAAAGTAGGATTTGATTTTGTGTTGGTGAAGAAGGAGATGTTGAGTATGTGTTGGATGTTAAATCAGTGAGGGTTAGGAATGGGATTATCGGAACTCTTATTTGTTGTTCTATGTAAATTAAGTTGGATGGAGAGGAAGGGATACGAAAGGAAGTGGGTAAAATAAGAGTGAGAAGTTAAGTGAGCAAGGAAACATTAAGGATAAGTATGTAAGAGCGCTCGCTGGTAAATCGGTTGAATGTGACAAGTTAAAGATACTGAACAAAATCTGGAGGCAAATGAAGGAAGCAATTGTTGAGTAGGTGCAAGGAAGTGTGTGCGATGCTGCTAAAGTAGGAAGTTAAGAATGTTAACAGTGAATATTAGAATGAAAAAGTGATGAAAGCGGTTAAAGGTAAAAAAAAGCGTGGTTGAAGTACTAAAAGCAAATCACCAAGTTTTCAAAAGAAAGATGTGGAATGATATAGAGGAAAAAAGAAATACTAAAAGGTGCATATCGAAGGAGAAACAAGAGTAATGAAACAGTTTGAAGGAGATGATATAGACGAATCAGGGAATAGAAGCTCTTCTGGAAGGAAGCGCGAAAGTTAAGAATGAGAATAAAGGGGAATTGACTTTGAATAATAAATTTGGATCGTGAGTTCGGAACTGATGAAATGGAATGGATGTGTGTGGAAAGAAACACTTCGAAAATCTGCACAATATTAACAGTAATGATGAGGTGTTAGTGAATGTGTGTGGGTTGATTGACAAGAAGAATAGGTATTTTGGGGGATGAGGTTATTAGTAAGGAGGAGTTAATGGTAGAGTGAGAAAGTTGAAAGAATGGTTAATCGGGCAGGTAATAGATTGAATTACTGGTGAAATGTTCAAGAGCGGAGGCGAGATGGTGATTGGGAACTGGATTTGGAAGTTGTGTAATAAAGCGTTTATGGAGGATATAGTTCAAGGATTGGAGGAGAGCGTAATAGAACCCTTATATAAGGGGTAAGGGAGAAAAGGGGAAACTGGTAGGAATTATAGGGGAATAAGTTTTATTGAGTGTTGTAGGGAAGATATTATGCTGGTATTTTGGGTCGAAAAGGTGCGTCGAGTGACTGAAGGACTGATTGCGTGAAGAACAAGGTCTTTGGAGCTGGTAGAGGATGTGTGAGATCAATACTATAGCATTAAAACAAATGAATTGAGAAAATGAGGGAGAAGAAGAAAATGTTATATTTAGGTTTTATGGATCTGCAACAGGCGTTGATAAGAGTATAGTAGGAAGCTATGCAGGTATTGTAGTGATATATGGTGGTTGGGGTTGAGCTTGAATGGAATCAAAATATGTATGACGAATAGTGGAAGGTGTGTAGAATAAATGGTGTCAATGTGATTGGTTTAGGATTAATAGCGGAGTGAGACAGGCGTTGTGTTATGTCTCCTTGGTTATTCAATTGTTATATGGATGGGGTTATGAAAGAATTCGAGTGGGGGTGGAGGAAATGGTGTTAGAATGAGGAGAAATGAGATGAGTGGAGGTGCGCCTAACCCTATGATATGCGGATGATTGGTACGTGTGTGCGAATCTGAGAGAGTTGAGAGAATTGGGAGATTTGGCAGGGTGTGGTAAAAGGAGGGGTTTGAAAGTTAACGTAGATAGAAGTAAGGTTATGGCTTGTGAGTGAGACATTCCTCAGTGTGTAGTTATGTTAGATGGGTGAGTACATATTATATATAGTATATATATTATATATATTATATATATATAATTATATATATATATATAGGCTATATATGTATATATATTAACAGCAAAATATAATTTTTTTCAATCAGATATCTCAAAACTACAATAGCTACAGGGAAAGGAATACATTGCTGGAAGGTGGTCCAATTTTAGTGAGGAAAATGTAAAAAAAAAAAAAAAAAAAAACATCTCAAAAACAACAATAGCTACAGGGAAAGGAATACATTGTTGGAATCCTTGGTAAAATTTTTAGTTAGGAAAATGTAAAAAAAAAAAAATAGATAATAAATAAATAAAATAAATATTGGCTATTTGTTTTTTTAGGAGCAGGGACATAATATATAGTATATAATATATATAATAATTATATATATATATATATATAATATATATTATATATTTATATTATTATACGGTATATATATATAGTATAGTATTTATTTTTTATTTATAATATATATATAGAGTATAGATATATATATATATATATATATATAAATATATATATATTTATATAATATATATATTATTATATATATATATATATAATTGTAAAGGTATTAACACGGCAATGTGTGGGGCTCGGCCGACGGCGGAACATTGGGGGGAGCATTTTCCATAGCCCCGTAGGGGAGGGGCGGAGGAAACCCCTTGCGACACCCAAATACCAAAGAGCGGGGGTTCCGGAGACCCTCCCCCGAGGGGGGAAATAGTCCTACCCCTAGTTCCCGGAAGGCCGAGAAGACCCTGACTCCTGCATCGGTGCGGGTTATATTACCCTTGGGGTTAGTGCTTTAGTATTAAAAAAAAAAAAAAGCAAAAATGTAAATAGAAAGTAATTTATTTAACGAGTAAACAAAAAGGTCTCTAAATAGGGCTTCTATTAGTATTACTATAATTATTAACAATAAATTTTTTTATTTTGTTATATGTTCCTATCTAAAATTTACCAGGATTCCAAAAAATTGTATTCCTGTCACTGTAGCATCATTGTAGTTTTTTTTTTTTACAGTTTCCGCACTAAAATTGGACCAGCCATTCATGCAATGTATTCCTTTTCCCTGTAGCCATTGTTGTTTTTGAGATATGAGAATGGAATTGAAGAAATTTTTGCTTTTAATGAAATGACATTCGTTTGCCCATATTATATATATATATATAATATATATATATATATATAATATATATATATATTATATATATATATATAATAATATATATATATATATATATATATTATAATAATATATATAATATATTATATTAGGAATTTTTAAATTACGGTATTCCGCCTATTCGGCCAAAATACCGATTATTTATATCGGCTTTTTGCCGAACTATTCGGACCGAATATTGAGCTTTATAAACAATAAATTACGTTAACATAAGGGAAATTTATTTCAATTTAAAAAAAAAATTGACATTTTAGAAACTGATTTCCAAAAAAAATAAAAATATAGCCAAATTTTGTAGCCAATATGGCGAAAATCTTTGTCACTTGTCAGATCCTATAAGGGCCTTTGACATTTTTTCAATATTTTAAAAAATAGAATTCTTTAGTATACGGGATAACTGGACCAACATGGTAGCTGTATAGGAGAGTGGCTTGCTTCAATTTCATGTTTATATCACATGTTGCAAACTATTGCATTCACGAATTAATATTATGTCAAGAAGTCTGTTTAAAGATATTTTTATTTACTTGCGAAGCATATCCTCTCATTTCACCATTCAGCAACGGCGAGCTGCAAAGCTTAAAAACTTTACAGATGCAGCTGATGTCAACAGCATAAATTAATTCCAGACGTTTCTACACGCTGGAACAGAACTTATGATATGCGTAAAAGATTGTTTGAACAAAAAGTGTCCCATCCAATATTTCGCTGGCTGAATGCAAAACAGAGAATGTGACTGTTTCAGTGGACAAAATTATTCATTTATTTGACCATTTGACAGACATCACTTAAAACAGCATTAAACGTGAGAAGTAACAGTCGCCCAAGTGATCCCTTCCATTTTAGCAATAAATCTAGTTTTTAGAATAGGGCAATTAAAGCAAAAGCTGCAGTGGATATTAATATACAACTCGTATGAAGAGCTTAAGAAATCCAGTAGAAAAAGCACTTTCTAAGTTTCTATTGATAGAATCTTTGTGTTTAGCTACTTTCTTAGATCTACGATTCAAGCTAATTTTTCAACATGAATCAGATGATCAGTAAAAAATATAATGGTCGGTTGAGTCATGGAAAGAATCTTGAAGAATTGTGAGGTTGTGAAAGCTCAAATATTAATTTGAAAACAATCTTGAATGAAGGTTTCCATTTTTCACTTAATAAATTTCTAGAATTAAAAACATTTGAAGATGTATATTGTCATACAGAAAAGAAATTGAGAGTGAAAAAAGAAAGTCCCATTCTTCTGACGATGTGATTATTGTACATAAAAGTAAAAGGGCCTACATACGGAATTACAACAAGAAATAACAAATATATAATTTTGCATACTTTGTTCAACTGAGCACAAAATATTCAGATAATTTGGTGAAACAACTATGGAAATAGTTTTATGTTTTATGAAAAAAACTAGCAATAAAATACCCTTCAGCCCACCATCAATCTGAAAGTGGAAAGGATATTTAAACAGGAGGGGAAATATTTTATGAAGCCAACAAGAAATAGGTTATCCCTGAAAATGGAGAACTGCATAATGTTCTGTCATTTTTAACCTTAGAGCGTATTCAAATGAAGTTTAGGTTAATATCTTTAACTACGAAACTTGTCAATTTTCAATTAATTAATTTTTTAATATTTTATGGTTTGCTATAGGTTAGAAATAGTTATTTACTTTTTTGTTTTATTACTTTTGTATATAACACTGGTAACAGTGAAATTTCTTGGACGGGTTTTGCCAACATTATTGATATCAGTTGCATCCCGGAAAAGATGTAATCGGTTTTTGCTTATCACATCGCATTTGTGAGATATTGTGTTGGAACACAGATTTGTAAAATTTTATGATTGTTACCTTTTTCAAGAGGTCTATCAAAATTATTGGGATATATATATATATATAATATATAGATTATATATACTATATATATAGTATATATATAATATATAGATATATATATAATATATATATATATATAATATATATATATATATATATATATATATACGGGTATAATATATATATAGAATATATATATATATATTATATATATATATATATTATATATATATATATATATATATATATATATATATAATAATATATATATATATATATATACACGTAATATATATATTATTATATTATATATATATTATATATAATATAATATTTATATATATATATATATATATATATATATAGATATATATACTATATATATATATATATATATATATATATTGGATATATGAAGGGAGAGAAACACATCGCAATTAAAAAAATGTCTTGATAAGAATATGTAGGTTAAATCATGATAATACAACTAGAATAAAGAGTAATTGGGACAACAATGAATGTAATAGAAGGAATGGGTTTTGTTAATGAAACAAACCTACGATGGTAGTAACTTTCTCTTCGTAGACGATCTACAGTGCCATAGCGTCTGGAATATCCCTCATCAAGCTTCAACAATAGTCGGCCATCATAGTGATATCCCACTTGCCTTGGTAACGTCCTTCCATGAACTTAGATCTTGATGGAAGCGTTTCACCCTGCTCATCAATAACATCGCCTAGGTTATCCGAAATTTTTTTAGGTGAGAATGTAATAGTATTGCAACTTTTCATACTCATTCTACTCCATGAGAATGAAAACTGTCTAGCAGTTCCTGTACAATGTTAGTGGTTCTCGCTTTCCTGTTCCCCAGAAAATTGTGTTACATCTGAAAAAGCATTCCACGCTCTTGCCTCTAACAGAGTCATTGTTGTAGCAAAGGCAGCATCACGGAGGAGTCCATATTTGTGGCCATCAAATATCCAGCTTTTTCTTCTCGTCACTCCAGGACAGGGAAAACGTTGGCATTATATAGGCGGAAGCATTCACCAGTTCATGGTCAGACCTCAACAAGATTGTTTCATTAAACAAGTTTTATTGTGTAGTGGAGTAAGATGATGTTTTCTCTCTGTACAAGTGGTGCACTACGATGTTCCTGTCACCTGGCGTCAAAGTTTCCCTCGGTGGCCATTCTCTTGGTCCAGTGATCCTTTGCCCCCCGGCTGTCCCAATAGCACAGGAAACAGGGATTTTGGTGAAACCTGCTTTGCTTGACGAGGCATAAATGTTTACCATTTTGAAGTCGACGCATATTTACCATCTATGTACCTGAGTATTGTATAGCCTCTCAAACTCTCTGATTTTGCCATACTCCTCTCCATCACGCATTCTACCGAGTACCCTACTGGAAACGAAGCCATACCTGTATGCCGTTGTGTAATCAAACACACACTTTAACGCGCTTGAAAGTGTCAATAAACAAGTCGCCACTCACCTGCGATCGTATGCGGGGTCCGCATAGCGAGTAGTAGACCTGTAAACTTCACTGCAATACACAAGTTACATCGACTGGAAGAGCCTCCGCAGCTCTGCTTCTCTGTACGATAAAATGTTACTCTTTGTACCTTGTCCAGTAGTCATTTTTCATGCAAACTCGGAAGCCAAAAAACAGCTCAGGGACAACTTCGGGCAAATACAACTCTCAGTACAAGATCGTTCAGTTCACCCTGCGTGAACAATAACGGACCATCTGACTGTATTTCAGATAAATGAACATCTTCCAGGTCATTGGCATCCATACATGTAGACGTTACTAAAGTTTACCACATGCTTCCCGAATATCGACCGCAGTAAACTTGCTGCTACTGTAGAATTATCGGAAAGTAGACGTATATACAGCTACGTAGTGCGGCACTATGAATTGTGTCATCCTAGGGAATACTGCAAAGAAAGGGATCCATGATTGCACGAAAGAACGGGATGGGATACAGGACCAAATCCGAGAAGATAGTATGAATCAGCACCTCCGATTACATATATCTGCTACCAAAAAAGTTCATCACAGAAAATTTCAGCCTTTTTTGTTGACCAGTGTAATATTTGCTTCATTGTTTCCAAATGGATGACCGAACTTTGAAGTAACTATTCGGCCGAATTAGCGAAGTGATTATTCGGGCGAATATTCGGTATTCGGCCGAAATCTTTACCGAATATTCGTATCGGCTTTTTCACTATTCGGCAATCCCATATATATATACCTATATTATATATATATATATATATAATATTATAGATATATATATTTTATATATATTATATATATATTATATATATAATATTATATATACGATATATATATTATATATATTATAGATATATATATATAATAATATATATAATATATATATATATATATATATATTCTAGAAATTCATAAAATTAGGCACAAAGATAAAAGTGAACAACCTTTTGAGTGCACATTTTGTTCTTATAGAGCAGCTACAAAAAGAGATCTTCATAGACACCATGAGCAACATTTAGGGCAAGTTCACAAGTGTGATTATTGTGAAAAAACGTTTAAGACCAAAGAATATCTTTCAGAACACGTTAGAAGCATCATACAAGAGAGATAACATATAAGTGTGGTCAAGTAAGAGAGTGATCTTTTAGTTTGTGGTTTAGCATTAAGTAAGAAAAAGATTACTTATGGTATACTATATTTTTGTGACGATTTTTCATCCAGTTTTGATAAATCTTCCTGCATTTCTTAACCAATTTTAGATTTTATTTTTACTTCTTGTAACGCGTATGTATTTTTCTTTACAGTGTTCGTTTTCTTGTTATAAACGCTCGATACTTAGAAATCATTTAAAATCTCACAAGCTAAAGATAAAAATTATTTGTCCTATTTGCCACTCAGGGTTTTCAACTGATTCCAATTTAAAAACCCACTTAAGGTCTCATGCAGGTGAGAGTTAAGATTGAGTGTTTTTCTTTCACTGTTTTATGTTAGATATAATCCAAAACTGATGATTTTTCTTTTTTTTTCTATATACAGGGGCAAAACCTTTTGTTTGTAATCAGTGTGATAAAAGTTTTGTTGTTAAAAACCGATTAACAAGACACATTCAAGAAACCCATACTCCAAAGGCATTTCAATGTGACACTTGTCAAAAGGTATGTAATTTATTTTTTATTATTGATCTGTATAAGGTTATGGTTCTAAAAAATGGGCACATATACTCTCATTCTCTGATAATTTTGATCACAACAAGTTTATTGGATATTTTGAGGCCTTCTAGGAGATTAGCTTGAATAGTGTTACCCACTTTTAAATCACCTTTCGAATCACCGAAAATTTTCTAAGTTCAAAAAAATTTCTAAGTTCAGAAAAGTTAAGTTAAGTTTTTTATGAAAATCCTTAGTAGCAAGCTTCTTGAATTATGCCAGAAGCTTGCCACTAAACAATTTTCTTAAAAAACTTAACTTAACTTTTCTGAACTTAGAAATTTTTTTGAATTCGAAAGGTGATTTGAAACTGCTATAATACCCTTCATGCTTATTGGATATTTTGAGGCCTTCCAGGAGGTTAGCTTGAATAGTGTTACCCTCTAATATAATGATCTCCCCACCATGGAATAAATTCTCTTTGGGTGTGGAAGCAAAGTGAACAAAAGGTTGAGAATATTTTTGGACAAGGGTTGACAAGTTAAAGGATAATGTAGAGTGCAATAGCTCAAAAGACAACACATTATGAAAGTACTGGTAGTTCTTTGTAGCTCTGAAATAATTATAAATAATATAAATTGGGTAGTTCTTAATAGCTCTGAAATAGTGATAAATAATATAAATAAGAACATAAGAAAATAGAGACAGTAGAGAAGCCACATGGGTTTATCAAGACTTTCCCAGTCCAAATGATAAAAAGTTGATTTTTGCTTTGAATGGCTCGTTTTAGACTTAAATTTTCATCATGTAGATAATAAATTTCAATTACAGTTGCATGCAGCATGCAATTTATTAAGCTAAATTATAAACAAGTAAGGGGATGATAGGGGGGGGGGCGGGCCTTTATTTCTTTTTGACTTGTGTCATGTTCTTCTGCTACTTTCTGTTTCCGGTGTATGCTGCACACCTCACCCACAATCTTGGGAAATGAGGTAGATATATAATAATAAACGAGTATGTCACATAAGTTCCCAACACCCTAAAGAATTATAGTTTGATGATGGTTGGAAAATATTTCAATATAGAAACTACTAATTATTATTATTAAAGAAATTCTTAATTATTGTAAGTGTTTCCGTTTTTTCCAGAAATTTTCAACGATTTATCATTTAAAGCGCCATTCAATGATCCATTCTGGTGAGAAACCTTTCAAATGTTGCTTCTGTTCTTATGATTCTGTCACACAAGGAAACCTTGTTAAGCACGTCAGAAGAGCTCATCGATTGCATTATTTTACGTATAAAGAGTAAGTTTTAATTCTTTTTATTCGTACAAGCACATTGTTGTTAGAGAGAACTTTTATTTCTTGGTAGTCGTAAAATTAATTTGACCATAAATCATAATGTTGCTATATTTATATAGGATATATATTCTCTTTAATTTCATTTGTGTTCAAAATATTTCATTATTATTATTATTATTATTATTATTATTATTATTATTATTATTATTATTATTATTATTATTATTATTATTATTATTATAACTCTTCTAATATTAGAGAGTGTACTTCCACAACTCGACTTACTGACCATTCGCTAGGATAGCGACTTCAGTCTTCAACTTTCTAACGCTACATTTTTAATGCCCTTTTACAGTATAACTACTACAAAAATCATGACTAACTATGGGTATACCCATCCCTTAGGACATGCCTTGAACCACCTTCCATAGCTAAATCAGCAGCCACCTGGTTCTTTTAAAAGATTTCTTTGCATTCCATCAATATTTCTACGCCAATATAACCTCGCTTTACACCAAAAGTTCAAAGAGGTCTTTTCGGACCTTACTATTCCCACATCCCATCACCCAGCTTTTCCATTTTCATGGCCAAGTTGGTGGAATTAGCTATGACAGTAAACAAGGTTCTTAACTTCAAAATTAAGGACACAATACTATATTTTCGGGTTCTAAAATTGCTCTCATCTCTCACAACAAAAACATTTAGCAAGAAATCTTATAGTATCTATCATTCAGAAGGTTGTATGAAAAAAAATGTTCTGCTCAATCCTGACACAGTTTTGAAACGAAAGGGCTAATAAAGCAAATCACTTGATAATCGGTTAGAGGTACCTCTCTTGAGTTATCTGACAAGGTCATATCTCTGCTCCTGATTATTACTTTGTTTCCGACAGAGAATCCCCACATGCTGGTAGGCTTCTTGGGCTGAAGACTTCCATGGTGACAGACTGTGTATCATCAAACTGCTCCTAGAGAATTGATAGACTCAATTAAGGGGGCCTTATAATTCAAACGCTGTTACCTTATGACAAGGTACAAATCCATGTTGTGTCAATTCTGTCTTTTACAATATCTTTATTTTTTGTTTCACCATATCCTTATCGGGTGTAAGGCCTTAAAGATCTTAAACGTACGTTATTTCCTGCTTTATCTATCATACCTTGTCAAGATAACCTTGAGTATATTTTCTCAGAATTTCTTAACTTCAAAAATGATGATCAATTTCCTTTTTTTCAGTCACCAAATCTTCTGTTTAAGATTTATTATCTCCAACGTTCCCCTTTCTGGCATGCAGTTATAGTTCCTGTGTACTAACTAAAAATTATCATCATCTGCCCTTTTGTTCCCCAGAAATGGGAGTAGAGTGCCCAAACATGCACCAAAAATCTGAGGCATGCATGAACATTTCTAGGGTAGGAATAAGTGTCGGGTTACCACTGGCCTTTTAGTTGCCTCTTACGACACGCAGAGCTTACGTTGTTGAAATTCTTTCTCCACCACGTAGTTATATTATTATTATTAGCATAAAAAATTTACCTAGATCACTTTCTGGTATGTAGTTGTAGTTCCTGTGTGCGTACAAAAAAGTTATTATTTCTTTCCTTAGCCTCCCTTTACTTTTCATTAGATATGGGATAGGGTGCCTAACATGCACGGAAATAGGATAGTTAAGTAGAAAAGCATGACGTAAGTCAAAGGGAAACTCCCTCCCCCCCCCTACCATCCGCTCAATACCCTTAAGTGAGATCCTCAGCAAAAATCCAATCTAGGGCTTCATAAGACTGTGATGGACCCTCACTATGGTAGTTCGTCAATGTAGGTTTTTTCCCTAAGGGCAGGCCCCCAACCAAACTCCCCTTACAAAACCACGCCAGTCACTGCTATTATGCACTTTTCTTCTCGCCTCTGCCAAATTTGCATTTCCTTCAGACAATCCTTTACTAACTCAATCCACTCTTTCTTCGGTCTCCCAGCCGGTCGATTCCCAGCATACTCATTACTTTACATCCTCTTAACAAACCGATTATCGCCATTCTTTCCATATGACCAAACCATTTTAATGCAATCCACATTTACGCGTTTCTTCACACAACACAACTCCCTCAAATGTTCATTCCTCATTTTATGAACACTTCTCACACTTAACATGCCTCTAAGATTATCCATCTGAATAGATTGTACCTTAGATCTATACCTCTTATTTCCACACCATAGTTTCACTACTATACATTAACACTGCCAACAACATACTCTCACGCGCAACCTTAGCGCACTCAAGACTTAGTTCCCTTGTATTCACTAGCCACCTTCTTACCATTCGCAACTTTCCTACTACACTTTGCATCATACGTTTTCTTTTCATCCAACATATAACCTAAATATTTAAACTCAGATTCCTGTTCCCATTTTTTTCAATCCTTTCAAACTTTCTTCGGATTTGCCACACAAAACCAAATCATCCGCGTTCAATAAGCAGGGCACCCTCCACTCTCTTTTATTCTCCATCAGTCGAACATTTTCTCCTATGACCCCTACGACCCCTACCTCTAATTCGTTCATCACCCCATCCACATACAAATTAAATAGCCAAGGAGACATAAAACATATCTGTCTCACTCCACTATTAATATTAAAACATTCACTTTTAACTATTTATTCTTACACACGCTTCACTATCGACATACACACTTTTGATTCCATTCAAAAGCCTTCCACCAACATCATATATCACTAACACCCTGTCATAAAGCTTCCCTATTAATCCTGTCATACGCCTGTTGCAAGCCCATAAAACCTAAATACAATCATTTATTTCAATGTGAATATTTGATCTACATTTGATTCTACATTCTACTTAAAGATTTGATTTGATCTAATTATTATTATTATTATTATTATTATTATTATTATTATTATTATTATTTACAGAGTTATAATTATTATTATTTACACAGTCCAGTTTTTTAGGTCGAGTCCAAATCTAAGTTCAAATTCAAGTTATTGCAAACCCTAATGTAATAAAAATATAATAATTATTGTATCAAATCCTTTTAAGCACAAGGCAAATATAAAAAATAATAATTAGTTAAATTTTTAAATCACAAATGGGAATTTGAAAATAGGGTGTGTATTTAAAATATCGTTTAGCTGAAAAACAAAATTAATAATGAAATAATATGATAGAATGAATTAAAATTAATTTTTCTCATAATCCTTTCAATTTGCAAAACGGAAAATACAGATACAAACTACATCAGAGACTCGTCAAGGTAGCACCCTATGTTCTTTTTACCTAAAATGATATATGATCTTCTTATGAAATGACCTCCTCTAATACAATATTTTATTGTCCAATGCAGTTGATTGTGCACTTTGGGTTTCTGATCCAAATCTTCAGGTTTCTCCTTAAGCAATTCAGGAAACTTTATATTCACTATTGTAATGATCAGAGACCTCTGGATTATATATTTTAGTTTAACAATAACGTCTTCTTCACAAGATGTCTTCTAAATGATCCTCCTCATGTAATCATACCTAGGAAGGAATTCAAATGCACAGCTTCTCCAATAAGTCTTTTATTATATTTTGATTAATAGTAACTTGAAATTTAAATGTTAATATATTATAGGTAAAGCAGAGAAACTCTTGGTACCATGATCAGATAGAGGAATTTTATTGCATCTTAATAAAACTATTGTGGTCAAGAATAGATTTAATTTTGACTTAATCTCAAAGATCAATGTACAATCCTTGATCAGTAGCAAAATTAGGGAATTAAACGATCTGTTCAAGTTGTTCGTTATTGAAAAGAGAAAGTAAACTTCTTAAAAAAAAAAAAACAAGCATATAATAAAAGAATATATTAGTATAAACATATACTGCACATGCAAGATTGTCAGAATATGATCATTTAACTATATTATTTTCCTAAATATTATATGTTTAATGACTTATATAGGTAGGTTGAAAAATTCTATAAAGACTTAGCTTCGTCTCAATAGTTATTATTACTCCTAACTTCCTAACTTATGATTGCTGTATTTTGATTATGGTTTAAAAGATTGGTCAAAAAAGCAATGCATCGCCTATAATAGTTACACAGAAGTTTTATGAGAAAATCCATCTCTTTGAAACTCTTAACTCTAAAGCCAGAATTATAAATGTAGAAAAAGGTTGGATTCATGGTTTGTGCTTGAACTATAATGAATTCTCATCTTAAATAAATCTGTCGTCTTGTAGTACTGTATTTATGACATAACTATGGTATATGAAAGATACAGTTCTTTTGTACATTTAAATCAAAACCACAACACCTAGGTTGCTATTTTTACAATTTCTCTATCTTTATCAATGACAATAAAAAAATTTATCAAATTATTTGACATATAAAATAAAATTAGTGTTTTAATTACTAATTGAATGTCTAATATATATTTCATTTGGAAATGGCACTGCATGATGTAGTAGATACTGCTGCAAAAGATTCTTCTGTTATGTATACCTGCTACTTTGAACTTTAAAGTATTAAAACATTAAATTCAATAAATTAATAGTAAGGAATTTCAACTTACCGGAAAACACTTTGAATTAGCGTAAAGGCATGTCGTCATCTGTTTATCCTCAGATCCTGATTCAAGTTGGTCAAGCATGTTTGAACATGGTAGACGAGTACAAATTGAATTGACAGACCTTGACTGTATTGTCCTTTATTTGCAGTGATTCACAATTTCGAGGAAATTCCAATCAAATGCATGCCGTAATTGTGCAACAAGACTTATTCTAAAACATTTTTATCGAGTGCTCTACTATTTTTGATAATGGGAGAAATTTTACAGTAAATTTGTTCTAATTATTCTTTACTTAATTTATGAAATATTCTTGCTCGAGCCTTTTATGAAACTTTACATTTTTATTTTCTTAGAAAACTTAATTTATTTGATGTTCTTTCATAATATATATATATATAATATATAATATATAGTATATATATTATATATATATATGGCATAGTGTTCCTAATAATTACTAATATATTAATATATATTAATATATATATATATTATATATTATAATATAAAGTTATATATATATATAATACCTGTGTAGTGTAATAGAATAGGATAATTGCATCAAAGTCAAATTTGTTGCACATGACATTGCCTTCGTCGGTTCTGTGCACGTTAAATTTATTAAAGTATGCACGTACATAATTAGCAAACAAAAAAATGACAAGAAAAAAATTGTGGAAAAGTTTGTCACATGTTATTTATTGTTAGACTCTGCCGAATGACAGTCCTAGTCCGCTAAAATTGGCCGAGTCCCAAAGTCCGCAACTCTGACTCGATACATCACATTATTATTACTAGTAGTAGTAGTAGTAACGAAAATTACATTAAAGAGTAACTTAATGTTTGTAAATATTTTTATCGTTTCAGTATATTAAAAAAACAAGGGCTGATTGGCGACCCCTGTGAAGGGTTATCAAAAGAAGAGTTACAGAATATGATCGACCGAGGGAAGAAAACTGTGGAATCGCATTTACAGGTTCTACAGGAGAAAGGCCTCACTAAAGTTTCATATCAGGATTTAGAAAAAGTGGAAAATGTAAAGAAAAAATTAAAGGTAATTTTTATTTTATTTTTATTTTGGTGTTAGGGTCTTGGTATTACAATTAAGACATAGCACAGTGATAAGAACCAATATTAGGAGGATTTTGGGCATCCCTCTGGTGCCAGCATTAGTATGTGACTTTGTCACATGAGTAATCTTTAAATCTTCATCCTTTCCCCTCATTTTGGAATTAATTATCTATATCTTTCGATCCTCTTCGCTACCATAGTTTCTGTCTATAGTGATAGCTGGATTTGTTCCCTCTACTACTTATTTATACCCTAGAAATGCTCATGCATACCTCATGAATGTTTGAGCACCCTACCCCCAGTTATGGGGAGGCAAGGGACAGGTGACGAGTAATATGTGGAGGTCCATTTTCTTTTTCTTCTTTTTGTGTGTTGTGTTGTTTATTTTTTCGAGTTACAATAGTCTCGGGAAAGAGTCCTATAATTTGCTGGAGCCTTTATTTAAAGAGCTGTGAAACCGGTAAATTGTTTTGGTCTCCAATACCGGCTCCGACTCTCAATCTTGCCAAAAAAAAAAAAAAAAAAAGATGGCTCTGACTCTGCAGCCCTGTTCTCTTGTATAGTAATTTAAAAAAAATAATAATAATAAATGGGCATTGTCCATTTTCCTGATTTTTCTTTCAAGAATTCCTACATTTAATTGAATCTTTTACACAACATCTATTTAATATTTAAGTGATCGAAAGCGTGATGTTGTTGATGAATATTCATAATTTATGATGAAAAAAAGTGAAAAAAAGCCTCTTTATTATTATTATTAGAAGTAGCAGTAGTCGTAGTCTAATATTTAAATTTACAATATTTGTTTATTGTTTCAAAGGTATAATATTTGATAGAGTCACACATGTTGAATTCTTTGCCAAATGTTGTTCATACTTCTGTCGTAGATGTATTTGGTTAGCACTCTTACGGTTAGTGCCAAAATTCAAATCCAAAATTCAGACCAGGGCTGCAAGGTCCCTAAATGTGTTTGTCCGTTCAGGCCCTACCGTTTTAACATACCTGAAACGTCAGACAAAACTATTTTAAAATTATACACAGTGGGTTCCGGCTTAATCATTTTGAAATTATGCAGCTTTTGATTCGATTCCGTCTTTGGACCAATTTATTGTATTGTAAAAAAAAATTGTTTTGCTTCCACTTTCTCTTGAGCTCCACCGCAAAAAATTTATTTTACTTCAACTCTGGATTCATAACCCTCATTTAGGCACTGCCCCTCCCAAGCGTTGCTTTTAGCGTATTATTATTATTATTATTATTATTATTATTATTATTATTATTATTATTATTATTATTATTATTATTATTATTTCAAAAATGACAGCCTACGTGATGCCTTGAGACGCTTTCTTCTTTCACCATTATAGATACTTTAGCAAAGTTTATATTAGTGGAGTCAATGGTCGAGTAAATGGATATAATATATGGATCTTTATAACCCTTTTAACCCACACAATAGAAACATAAATAATGGGTCTTTATATGTAGGTTCTATAAGGTACAATATTGAATTTTTCTGGTGTGTTGTAAATCTTTTTATTATATCGTTTGTATGTTTTCAACAAGGTGATTCAAGCCATAGATTCTCTTTTTTTTTATATATATTATACAGAATGTCACCACTCACGGGCTGCGCCCTATTCAAGGAGGGGACAGAAAATAATAATAAAAATAACTAAAGATATTTCAGACTTCTTCATTAGGTATATAACATTTACTCTCTTTGAAGATTTGAAAAGTAGGTAAATAACCTACTGGTAAATCATGCAGAATGAAGCCAAAGAGGTTGTATGAAATCTTGAAATGGGAACCAAATTTCAATGGTTGTGGAGGAGTTAGTGGAAAGAGAAGAAAGGTGTACAACAACACAATACCTGTTGCCAACCTGGCGGAAATAACCGACGCAAATGATTTGCCGCCAAAAGGGACCTATTTAAGAACTGCCGTTTGTTTTGTTTGATAGTCATTTGTGGATAAATGTGCCATTTAATACTGCTAAGCGATATTTTTTATTTCTTGTG
>JABUQX010059247.1:7500-10000 GCA_015478945.1 Trachelipus rathkii | reverse complement strand
CCAGGGTGGTAGCCATATGCTAAAATACTGTCGCACGTAGATACAAAGTGACAAATCTCAGTATCTGAAAATAAGCAATGATGTATAGTAGTAGCAGTTACATTCTCAATATGATATAGAAAATATAATACCCGATGTCACTTCATTGCCTTTAGTAGGCAAGTATTTGTAATATGAATTTTATTTATCCTTCACTTTATTTTCTCTTTCCTCAAGAAGTAACTTTTTTTTTGTTATTTTACTGCTACAGCCTAGACGTGAAATATTAAAATTGTTAACAACTTCAGATATATCAGATTGGTTTGGCGAGTACAAAAATTTACTAAATTGGTCGACTAACTTTTTTAAGAAAATGAAATTAGAAGCAATTTATTAAGCTCTTTTTAGAACATTGTTAAAAGATCAATTTTCTTTATATATATGTTGTTGAAAGTACGCGATTTAAGATACAAGGAAAAAAAATCTGAAAATGTAGTAAGAAATTTTCAACAATAACTAATCAAAATATTTGAGTTGCTATATAAACTGCTATCTTAAACTCAGTCTTGTTTCCCCTTAATTTTGGGTTACTTAGAGATATCTTTGTGATAGAGACTGTGAGGTTCATCACTTTGTCGTCCTTGTTTTCGTATTCTTAATTAACGCAGATGGAAAGTGATATATATTTCATTGGACTTTCAACTTATTTGAGTAAGGATTATTGATTATTCATGACTAAAAAATCCAATGTGGTTTCATTTAGGAAATCTTGAAAATTGGAGAGTATATAAAGTAACTAAGGTTGAAAGAAATGGTGTATTTGATGTGTAAAAGAGTTGGTTGGAAGTTAATGTATGAGAATTTACCATAAAACGAGGATTATAAGGTAGGTATTTAATGAGACGATATGCACTATGTAGCAGCGATAATGAAAGGGAATGAAGCTTTAACGGCTTAATAAATGGAGGAGATTTCCTTAATAAAATTTATGTAAACTTTGTGATGTTTTAGAGGGCTATCTTACTTGGGGCGGTATAAAAAATTAGTTTCTTTGATTAAATTTGAAAAAAAATGACTGCCAGTTGTGTGTACGAAAAAAAAGGTGTCAAGTTTTGATAAATCAAGTCATTCATAAAATAATCTAGAACTGATTCTGGAGCAAATGTACTAAAGTTAAAGTAGAGTAGCCGGTGTGAAATTTATCGACCATGGAACCCTAAAAATATCTACTCTGGTTCGTGCAAGAAAATAAAATTTTAGTACAAAATATTTGAATAGAATTATTTTGACTGGTCAAATTTATGTAGGAACTTAGGAATGATATCGAAATTATAAAGCGTAAGGGAAGATAAAAGGTTGAAAGCAGTTTGATAAGTTTACAGAGGTGAGGTAATGACAATTGGAATGAATAGTTAAAGAGAGATTTACCGAGGATCACCCTCAGTATTAGATTTATAAAGTATGAAGATGTCGCTGTCTACAGCAGAAATAACCATACACAAATAGATTGTATGATTTCTGGATGAAACTATTAAGATGTTTATTTTTTTTTTTTTGAGACTGCTAATCCCTGAAGGCTGATTTTTTATGGAGATAATTATAGTCGAATGGTTACAAGAGATGTAATGGGCTCCTTCCTATCAAAGAAAATCCCTTGAAAAATCATTTCTGTCGGAATAGTAATTACGCATTAGGAAATCAAAGAAATGTGATAAATCAAAGAAGTCCGACCAGTTTGCAATATCAAAAGTATTTGCAGTATGTAAGGTGAAGAATAAGAAGTTAAGATAATAACCCATATTGCGTGTTCACGTCCAAGACGATCAGGGATACAAATAGAAAGCTGCACTGTTTGTTCAAGGTTGTTATGCTTGGTTTATAGAATTGGCACTTGAGTTTACCTTCTGTATCTTCAGAGCTAGAGAAAAGTCATTGATTAGCAGTGCTGAACATCGAATCACTCAAAATGATTATTTCAGAGCAAGCATAATAGTTTGTTCTAGTTTGTAGAGTAGCTTGGCGAAAATTTTAGAATTAAGAGGTACGAGCACAAATGAATTAAGACGTACATGGTCAGAAAGTTTGAAGTCATAGATTTGAAAATTCGGATAACTCCAAATCAGTAAGACTAGTGCGATCGGTTCAAATCCTGTGGTGAAAGTCGTGTTTTCTATCCCTTGTGCCTGATCTTAAGAAAACAGCATCCTAGAGAATTCACTTTCTAAAATAGGGGAATACCCATGGGGTACGTCCTTATTCGCGCAAATACACAACATCCGTCTTTGAAGGAAAACTATTATAGACACATAACGATATAGAATAAAGTTTCGGAGAGACCCCACAAGAAATCCACCAGAGTTATTAGTCGAAATCTGAGGTTGAGCAATCAAGGGCCGACATGGGCCGAAAAAAAAGGAGTTTGAAAGTGTTTAAGGCTTTAAGTCAATGGAAGAGGGGAATATAGATGAAGGTAGTGTTTCCAAACTTTACCAGTATAGTGTAAATTGAGCATAGCTGTTAA